>PVKC010016822.1:0-20558 GCA_004027635.1 Crocidura indochinensis
AAAAAAAAAAAAGATAATCTACTATTTAATGTCCTCATCTCCAAGGACATGAGCTTTTGGAGCAAAACAAAGAAATGGATTGATGTACACATATACTCTAAAATCCTATTACTCAGTCCTCTCGTTAATTAAGTTTGAACTGCTCCCTTCAACAGTCGGTATGGGAATTATATGCTCATTTCTTCTCTCGTGGTCTTACCAAAAAAAAATACATCTTTACAGAAAATATGGCAGTTCCAGATGGTGTCTTTACATCACTTAAAAGAACAGATAATTTTATTTAACCCTTAGAACTCTTACTGTCAATCATTTTCCTTTTGTTTTGCTCTATTGACTCTTAAAAGAGAATAACATGTGATCACTAGTAAAAATTATGTATGAGTATTTTTTGAAATCTATAAGGAACTTTAGTAAAACATATCATTGCAATGTGAAACTGAAAATATAAACACTTTTTACAAACTTTTTTCTATAGTCACTTTTTAAAAACACCCACACATATATACAATTCCCTATATAATTCCTATAATTACACATGTTTATATGAAATATGTTTCACATTATATATAATTCCTAATACTGTTTGAAGAATACTTAGACCGAGACTTATAGAGGTGGTAGTTAGAGTATACTGCTTTGCCTGGGATTCAGCTCAGGGCATCACCTATATTATGCACCCTCGCTTCACAGTCCCTTGTGAAGGGAATTTTGAAATGAAACTGACAACACACACTTGTATATATAAAGTTACAACTCATTTTGAAAGGCCATCAGCTTTCTTCAACAGCACCCATTCTGACATTTACATCTTGATCATCATCACCATTATTACTTTACCCACTTGTTACCTGTGTTCCCAGAAGTTGATATCCTAACGTTTTGAAATTTTTACAAAACATTCCTGAGAATTTAAATCCAAATCGTAAATGTTACTGGCGAAGACAGATCCCAAAATGTAGAAGTCACTGGTGAGGTTAAGACACTGGTGAGTAGAGCACTCACAAAGAAGCATCCACCAGCCACTTCAGGAGAGTAACTCAGTTTATTGTAGGTGGGAAATAAATATTTATATTAAGGGAGAGATAGTTACAAAGAAGTCTCACTCATCTGTGGGATTTAAGAAAAATAAAAGAGAGTATTATAATAATATCCAGAGACAATAGAGAAAAGGTTTGAAAGGACCAGCTCATTATATGAAGCTTACCACAAAGTTTGGTGAGTGCAGTTAGAGAAATAACTATACCAACAACTATCATGATACTGATACTAAGAGAAATAGTATACCAGTCTTGAAGACAGACAGGGGGTCAGGAAGGAGTGAAATGGTGGTGGGAAGGTTGCACTGGTGAAGAGTGGTATAGTTTTATGACTGAAACCAAACTACAAACAAGTGTGCTTGTAATCATAGTGCTTAGATAAAGGTATTAATAAAAAATAAAAAAATAATAATTTAGTGGCCAGGGCAGAGGCGCAGCAGTAGGGCATATGCCTTGCACATGTCTGACCTAAGACTGATCACTGTTCGATCCTCCAGTGTCACATATGGTCATCCGAGCAGGAGAAATTTCTGAGTGCAGAGCCAGCAGTGAGCCCTGAGCATCACCGGCTGTGGCCCAAAAAAAAAAAAAATTTTAAAAGATGATATGCACTAATGGTAGTAAGGTCTCTCGTAGACTGAAAGAAAAAAAGAGGGAAAGTAGGATGTGGACTCTATGTCAGCCAATCAGAAGGGATGTTAGAGAGGATTGAAACAGAGTTTGTGCTTCCATATTTAGGGAAGACAGGGGAAGGGGATTAGGGAAAGCAGGGTATGTACCCTGGGTGCTAAAATGGGTTGTGTGCTGAATATGATTATCTACACCAAATGTCCCCTTTTTTTATTTCATTTGTTTTTTATGCTATTTCTGGAGCATCATAATGCTCCCACCTGAAAATGAGTAAAATTGACATAGACACAAAAAAGAGAAATATACGTGATGTCAGTCAGCACTTATAAATAAATAACAGAAAATAGATTGGTCATTATTCATGATACTTATCTTCATATTTTCTTTATTCACTAACTGACATAAGCACATAAATATCATTTTATATTTAGTTTCAGTGGAATTTTGTTTAATCTCTTTTTCTTTTTTGCAAAAAACTTGAGCCCTATTGTGAATTCCTGAAAAAATGTTTTCTATTCCATTTTTAATAAGTATCTGATGTGACTTTTCTTTCACATAATACAAACAGCAGGAACTGTAAAAGATGTTGTATAAATGTAAATACCATTCTTATCCTGCAGGGTTTATAATCCTTTTAATAATATAAAAACATAAATGAAATGATAAAAGGTAAAGGAAATTGAGGTAATATGACAGAATTCAGTGGGCTTTGAAAGTAGTCTATCCTCAAATGGATATAAGAAAACATAAAGAAAACGCAAACAGTACATCTGGTTTTAACATTGATGATTCTTTCACCTTAAATACATTACTAAATGTCTGTGCATCTTGCATTCCTCACTTAGGGAATGGATAAAGTAAAATATTTAATTTATATAAGACAAAAATTGCCAACAATTATTGAAAACATGATGTAATAGGCAGTCTAAATATTCACATGTATTAAATAACTTACATATTCTGATTTTAGTTGATACTCACTAGAAAAATTATTTTACATATGAGAAAACTACAGTGAATATGTATTTATTTTCATGACCATCATACATGTTTTCACTGATAAGTATTTGACCAGCAGTTAAAATTCAATCACTTTGCTTTCTAAAATAAGATCTGAAACACATGTGAAAATAAATCACATACAAATAAAATAAGATAAACTTAGAATAAATATAAACTCTAAGAATAAAGAAAACCATTGTTTTTGTTTGTTTGGTTTGGTTTTGGGGCCACACCCAGCAGCACTCACTTATTAACTCCATCTCTTCTCTATCATTATTGGTGTATAAAAAGGCCATTAATTTTTTTGTATTAACTTTGTAGCCTGGCACATTGCTATATGAATCTATTGTTTCTAGAAGCTTTTTGATAGAGTCTTTAGGGTTTTCTAAGTAGAGTATCATGTCATCTGCAAACAGTGATTTTTTGACTTCTTTCTTTCCTATCTGGATTCCTTTGATATCTTTATCTTGCCTATTAGCTATAGCAGGTATTTCCAGTACTACATTGAATAGGAGTGGTGAGAGCGGTCAGCCTTGTCGTGTATGAGAATTTAGAGGAAAGGCTTTTAGTTTATCTTTATTAAGGAAAATATTTGCCATTGTCTTTTGGTAGATGACCTTAACTATATTGAGAAAGGTTTTTCATTCACATCTCGCTCAGAGTTTTTTTTTTTTATCAAGGATGGGTGTTAGACCTTATCAAATGCTTTCTCTGCATCTATTGACATGATCATGTAATTTTTATTTTTCTTGTTGTTGATGTTGATAGATTTATGGATGTCAAACTATCTCTGCATTTCTGTGATGAAACCTACTTGATCATTGTGAATGATCTTCTTGATGAGGCATTGGATCCTATTTGCCAGGATATTGTTGAGGATCCTTGGGTCTGTATTCATCAGAGATATTTGTCTGTAATTTTTTTGGCAGTATCTCAGTCTGTTTTAGGTATCAGGTGATGTTGGCTTCATAAAAGCTATTTGGAATTGTTCCCATTTTTTCAATTTCATGAAAGAGCTTGGCCAGTATTAGTAGTAGTTCCTCTAGACAGGTTTGAAAGAATTCATTAGCAAATTCATGTGGGCCTGGGGTTTTCTTTTTGGGCAGATATTTTATTGCTATTTTAATTTCCTCAATATTGATGGGGGACTTTATATATACTACTCATATATAGATATAGATATGGATACTCCTTACTCAACGTGGAAGGTTTAAGAGTCTAAGAACTTATTCATTTCTTTCAAGTTCTTATGTTTAGTGGTATAGAGTTTCTCAAAGTAGTCTCTGATTACCTTTGAATCTCTGCAATATCTGTAGTGATCTCACCTTTTTTATTTCTAATATGATTATCAATTTTCTCTCTCTTCTTTGTGAGTTTTACCAATGGTCTATCAACTTGTTTATTTTTTTTTTCCAAAAGACTAAATTCTGCTTTCATTGATCTTTCAGATTTTTTTTTTGTGGTTTCCACTTCGTTGATTTCTACTCTAAACTTTGTTATTTCTTTCTGTCACCCTTTTTTTTTTTGCTTCCTTTTGTTGATCATTTTCTTTTTTTCTCTTTTGTGGTTTTGGGTCACACCCGGCAATGCTCAGGGATTACTCCTGGCTCTATGCACAGAAATTGCTCCTGGCAGGCATGGGGGACCATATGGAACACCGGGATTCGAACCGATGACTTTCTGCATGAAAGACAAACACCTTCTTCTGCTGTGTGGAGTTGTTCTGTATTTCATCTTCCAGTTCACTGATTCCGTCCTCAGCTGCTATTACCCTGTTAAGAGGCTGGCCACGGAGTTTTTCAATTGCGCTACCATGTTTTTCAGATCTGTTATTTCAGTTTGGAGTTTTCTGATTTCTTTGTGTTCTGTTCAGCTAGCAGGGGTCCTCAAACTTTTTAAACAGGGGGCCAGTTCACTGTCCCTCAGATCGTTGGAGGCCAGACTATAGTAAAAACAAAAAATACGAACCAATTCCTATGCACACTGCATATATCTTATTTTGAAGTGAAGAAACAAAATGGGAACAAATACAGTATGTGGCCCGCGGGCCGTAGTCTTTGGATCACTGAGCTAGAGCTATGTTTTCTTTGATTTCCATGAGGATCTTCCATATTTCTATTCAAAACTCCTTATCTGAGAAGTTAATCAGATGGTTGGTGTTGGTATTTTTTGGGTCATCAGAGCTATCATTTTTATTCTCTGTGCATGGTGTTTGCCTGCAAGATTTCCCCATTGTCACGCTTGTAGTGTAATTTTTTTTCTGCATGTTGTAGTGGGTCTCATTAGTTAGAAAGAGCACATAGCCGTGAAGCAGTGTGGAGCAGTCATGCTCTTCTGGGGCCTCCAGGAGGCAGTTTTGTTTGTTTGTTTGTTTTTGTAGTTTGTTGTGGTTTTTTTTTTTTTGGCCTTTCCTAGTCCCCTGACGGGAGCTTCAGGAGATCAGAGAAGAGAAACATGCAAAGTCAACAGGTCCTTTCAGCTTCTCCCATTCAGCAATCACACAGTAGTGTGAACTTTACCAACAAAGTAGTTCACTCTCTGATTGCATACCTGATCGCCATTTTCTTTATTTTTTTTCTATAAATATAGAAAGCTTCACGAATTTGTATGTCATCCTTGCTCAGGGATCATGCTAATCTCTGTATTATTCTAATTTTAGTATATGTGCTGCTGAAGCAAGCACATGATCCTGGTTTTCACTCTTTCTTGGCCTTTCGTTCGACCTGAATGGCTCCAGGTGACAGATCTATTGGGGCCTTTCCTAGCCCTCTGATGAGACTTTCAGGAGATCAGATAAGAGAAACACGTAAAGCCAACAGGTCCCCTCAGCTTCTCCCAGTCAGCAATCACACAGCCTGATTTTTCTAATTTTGAGATAACATAAGTTATAATATTATTAATGTTATTTCCATGTATATATCACTTCAACTAGAGTATTTCTTCCTTCCAAAATTGTCCAGGGACTTCCTTCAAGACATTGACTAATCAAGTATTCAAAGTTTCTGTAGACCTATGCTCCAGTTCTACTTTTGTTTGGCCAATGTTGCATCCTTACTGTCTTTATAACCCAAAGAAGAGAGAACACATTCTTTTTGCGACATAACTGTAATATGTAGTGTAGTATACCAATTCATTTGTGGCAAGGACAATTATAATTATTTGTAATAAAATAAAAACATTTTTGTGTTCTAATCCTTTGTTTAGTCATTCTATATTAGATCTAGAAACTCTTAGATATTTAAAGAAAACTTCCATTGCAGAAAATACAGAAAAATTTATATTTTACTTGTTTGCTAATAAAATGGCATAAATGGTGTGCATACTTCTTTCTTTCAAATTTAATGACTAGAAGCTCATTGTTTTTTATTTTAATTGCATATTTTCTTATTTTTTATGTACAATTAAATCATGAATAACTTTCAGGGGCAAAGAAAAAGTATAGGTCTTACTAAACTATTTCTTGACAATATCAGTCTTAATAATTTCTGAAGAGAGTTTTTGATGAAAGGCAAGAGTATACTAGATTAAAAAATATTTTGGCTAGAGCCAATTTTATCCTGTTTTATGTTACTGAGAAAAAATTATCCTTAACCTCAACTTCATGTTTGTTAGAATGATAAAAATAAAATTGCATAGTTTTGTTATATTAATTGAATGAGACCATTTCCCAACATGCCTTTTATGGTGCTTAGTAAATGTCGGACATTTCTACAATCTCGCTCACCTTAAGGGTTCTTGATCTACACATTGCTTTCTTATTTTTTTTAATTTAAAGCATTGTGGTTTACAAAGTTATTTGTACTTATGTTTTAGGTATACAATATAGCAGAGTCACAGCCACCACCAGTGTCAACCTAGCCTCTACCAATGTTCTGAGAGTCCATCGCATGCATGACCACCACCATCCTTGCACCAGCCTGCCATCATAACAGACAAAGTTTTAAGTTTTATTGTTAAAATTAGGGTCTCATGATATCATTGTTGTTGAGTCTGTGGTGTAGATACTTAAGTTATGTCCTTTCATAATACCACCAATGTGCAAGGGTCCCCTTAACCCTTGTCCCCTTTATTACACAGCTGTTTTCTCATCCTTCCATTCAATTTATTTCATTCTCCTCACCATACTCTGTAACCAAGAGTGCTCTAGATAATCCCAATTTAAACCATTACATTTCTTCATGAAGTTATTGTAAATATATGCAGTATAGTACATTGCCACAGTCCACTTATCTATTGTTGGACATCTAGGTTGATTCCATCTCTTTAAGCCATTGTACTGAGTGCTGTAATAAATAGTGGTCTGCATGAATTTTTTTGGAATGATTGTTTTTCTATTCTAGGAATAAAAACCCAAAAGCAAAATTTTTGAGTCATGTGGAAACTTATTTCTGTTTTCACTAAGAAATCTCAATTCTGTTTTCTAGAGGAGTTGAACCAGACAGCATTTCCACCAGCAGTGAATGAAAGTTCCTTTTTCACCACACCCCCATCAATACAGATTGTCCCCAGTATTACCGATATATGTACTTCTCATGAGTATAAGATGATATCTCCTTGTGATCATGATTTGGATATCCCTAATGAAAGGAGATGAACATTTTTCATATGCCTGTTGACCATCTGTCAACACAAAAATTAGTTTCATTCCTTTATGCAAATAATGACTCAGGAGAAAGATATTAGTTAGTCTATCTATACTATTTGAAACAGTGTCAATAAACAAAAAGTACCTAGTAATCAATTTAATATAAGAGATAAGAGA
Source organism: Crocidura indochinensis (assembly GCA_004027635.1). Lineage (NCBI taxonomy): Eukaryota > Metazoa > Chordata > Mammalia > Eulipotyphla > Soricidae > Crocidura > Crocidura indochinensis. The sequence continues at coordinate 7,432 of PVKC010016822.1, forward strand.
CCTGTATCATCAAAACTTGATATCATTTGAAAAATCAATTGAAGACCTAAGGAAATGGAAAAACATTCCAAAATTAAACACAATTTAGTCGATGTATTTTTAAAAATGTACAGTGCATCAGCATTCACAGTGTAAGCAGGTCAAACTACTCTTAATTATTTATACTTTCACCTGTCCTGGTCTACATATAGGTAACATTAATTATAATTATAGTAGTATCCAAAATGCCACCTCTCATTTGTCATGTAAATTATATACATGAAAAACATTTCATGTTTATCTATTTTAATTAAGGAATGATTGATTAAATGTTGTGGGAAGATATATTTTTACATTGTACTTATGAAAACAAATATTAATGCATGGGTTATATTTAATGCTTAACTTCATAATCTTTTGCATGTTCATGTAAGAAACCTTATTCCCAGTTTTAGTTCCATTTCCATTTACTTATACTTCCCTACTTTATATAGTGAACATTTTACACCATAAATTAACTTGTATAATATATAAAACCCAGTTCTTATTAGTAATATGACTTATTAATCATGATATGTATTGAAATGATCAGTTATACTTTCAGAATTTCTGGGAAAATTTATGCTTTATTCAATATTTTTCTCAGCATAATTATAGCTGATTATTGAGTATTCTTATCTAAATAGTAGGGGTTATTAACTACAGTCTTGTTTGTAATCATGGCATTTAAATAAAAATTAAAAGAATAAAATTTATAGTTATTTCTACAAACATTTTTATTGTTAACTGGAGTTCTAAAATGTTGTGCTTCATCCATATTTTAATCAATTTCTAAATCCTATATTTGTTTTAAATTATGCTAGTATCATACTAATTGGGAGTACTAGAAGTGGTCTTGTAATATGAAGCTGGAAGAAGGTAGATGTTTCATGTAAAATGGAATTTATTCATTTGAATTTTATCTTTATATGGATCCTATTCAAATTTTCTAAGACCTTTTCTCCATGTTATCTACATTGATTTTCCATGTAAATCTAAGTATTTTATTTCTTGGTTCCTTGAACAGAGATAGCCATTTAAAACTTCATCTCAAATCTTCTCTTTTTCACCTAGAGCTTACTCCATCATTCAAAATAAATTCAAATCCTATGTACTATAGGAAGTTCATCTGACTTCTCAAACTTTAATCCATCTTTCTCTTCTGGACTATTTGTCCTTATTAGATGGCATTATCTTTATTACAGAACTAAATTTATGGACCTCAGCATATTGAAGCTATATAAAGTCATGAAACTAAATGAAATTATCTAGTGATTGACTTTAAAATAAATAAAATCAGACAACTAGCTACATAGGAGGAATCAGCGAAGGAAGAAAGAGAATGAAGAAATAGAATTAGGAAGTAAATAAGCAAAAAAAATCATTATCTCTCAGAGAATGTAAAAACAAATACATCAAATGCTACTAAATTTGACCAGTAGTAGTAATCATCATACACATTTACCTTGAACTTGTTTTATTTTCTAATGATTGGGCTGAGGACGGAGACTAGTTTAAATATTTATTGATATTTTTCTCTTGTATTTTTTTCTCTAGGACAGATTGATGAATTTGGAATAACCTTTCTCTTATTTAACCTCTTTTAGTTCTTAGTGTGACATAACTACCACCTTTTTATATTGAAATGTGTGCTTTCTGTGTTCCTTAAATTAGTACTTAATTAGCATACAGAGAAAGGCTCAATCATTTCATAAACTATTTTTAATTAAACTCCAATAAAACATATAACTCTTCATAATGATCAAGGCATTCACCTTAGGTAATAGGTACCATTTAGGTACTAGGTTATTATTAATTCCCAAACATCCTCAATATTAGTGAAAAATAAAAGTTCAACAGGAATAAGGAGTCAAATGTAGTGGAAATGGTCTGAATCGTGACTCCTTCAGTAAAATCAGTCAAGTTATTTTTTCTCTTTTAAGCATCTGAATTCACAATTTGAGAGTAGTAATATATATAAACCAGATCAGAGAACAATTTATACAGTCTGAAACGGAATAGAATAAATCACTGAATAACCTTTGGTAAGACAACATGGGACGTGACTAATTCATTACTCAGTTTTTTATTATAATGCTTAATTCTATACGTTTTTTACACTTTTCGTATTTTTTAGAATTTTCATATTTTCTTACACTTTTCATATTATCCAAGTAATTTTCTTAAATGCAAAGATTAAAGTATAAGATAACATTAGTAATTTTATTTTTTCTTTTGGTAAGCTTGATGTGGGTGATGAAATATCCAGTATCCAATATAAGCAATGCAACCATTGTGTGACACATTTTTTATTATAGGATATGGTTTATATTGTGCAATAAAACTGATTCATACCAGGTCATTCTTTTCACAAATAATCTTCATCCAAACTGAAATATCAGTTTCTAAAATCTATTTCTCTTTCTGTGTCACTATCTGGTCAACAAAGAAACATTGAGACTACTAAACACTCGTTAGCATCTTTCCTCATATATTTATGGTGGTTCTTCCGGTGTGTTTGGTTATTAAACTATAATATAAGGTCAGAATGAAACAAATTGCAATGCTTATAAGGCACATGTCTTATAAAGCATCTCACAATAGCTCTCTATTTTTGTAAACAAAGAAGGCTATATAGTTTCCTGTAAAAGCAATGCAAAAAAGTTAAAAATCTTCATAGAAATACACTTTCTGACTGATCATACATGTATCTAAATGAATGTGTCCATATGTAACAAGGAATAATATATATTTATAGCATGATAGAGAAATTTGAATAATAAACATGTCTCAAGAAAACATTCACAGAGAAAACCCTGAAAAAATTTTCATTCATCTTCTCTGCTCACTAACTGAATTTGGAACTCTGTAGGAAAAAAACATGTAACCATAAAAGACCTCAAGATAGACTCTGGTGTCAACTCTATGGTGACAGATAGAAACTTGACTTGGTGCTGCAATGTTGTTAAATATACAGATGTGGAATAATATGGTTTCCTGGGATTCCAGAATACAAAGTATATACAGAACTTACAAGGATAAGTTCTGAGCCCTAGTGATTACCCCCCCCCCAAAGTTATGCAGTAATGTTCATAATACAAAGGTTAAAATATTTGCCTTATACACTGTCACTCCTGGTCTTATTTCAGCACTATATATGGTCTCCTGAGCACCGCCAGAAGTATCCCTCAAATAAACAAGCAAATAGCACTACATGATGTTTCCATTTGAATGCATACCTTAATTCCAGAAGAAACAAAACATAGAAATCGGAAATAATACTATGTAAAATTTACCCCTTACACATACAAAGTTAAAGCTAAAACAATTTGTGAGACAATAGTACTTTCTCCCAGTATTGGTATTATGTATATTTTACAAAAGATTATTTACCTTAATTCAATTTCCAATAAATGGTTTTAATACTGGTCTCTCTTCTAAAGTCTACTGAGCTTAATTAAAATAGTATACAAATAAATAAGATATAACATATATTCTATATTAAATTTGAAATAATTCCTGATGTTCAGGCAGTCATTTCCTATGGAAGTAGTTATAAAAATAAACTTGGCAAAAGATATTCGTTTGGGACTGGAGTTTGGCCATACCCAACAATGTTTAGGGATACCTAGGGTTACTAGGAGATCATATCACGAGAGTTATAAACTCAGGCCTTGCATGCAAAGAACAATCATCTGGTTCTTTCTTTGACTCCTATAAAAGGACTTTTAAATGTTGCCTTTGGCTCAATTCTGACTTACTTTCACCACAAACCCTCTAGTCAAATAATAGCCATATTGCTCATAGAAAATTGGGTTCCCACTGATTTCCAGACAATTACTGCAGAAATGGGATGTGTGTTTATTCACACAGATTTAATTGAAAATCTCCTGTCCTTCTGTTAGAAAAAGTCAGGTGATAACTCAGTTGCAGATGGAACTATAAAGAACCCCCCCTCTCTGGATCTCAGTATGCTAGTGAATCACTCTGAGGAAGGACATTCACAGGTTTTTAATCATTATCATCTCAAGAAAATGGAGCTAGTCTCATGTTTAAACTGTTTATTTTAGTTTTAGTGTTTCTTTGTAATTACTTGTTATCCTCTTCTAGTGTTACACTGTCAACATGTTAACGTTAGCAGTTATCAAGAGAGAATTAAGTATTCTGAAAATAAATAGGACACCTCTGTGAGGCCTTTAGAGATTGAAAAAAATCAAGAATACAGTGAAGCAGGGGCCGAGCGATAGCGCAGTGGTAGAGTATTTTGCCTCGCACACAGCTGACCCAGAACGGACCTTGGTTCGATCCCTGGCATCTCATCTGGTCCTCCAAGCCAGGAATTATTTCTAAGTGCATAGATAGGAGTAACTCCTGAATGTCACCAGGTGAGGTCCAAAAACAAACAAAGAAAAACAAAAACGACAGAATACAGTTAACCAAATGATATTCTACCTCCACTGATTCCTATCTGCAATGGAGCTATAATAATACATTTAAATCTATGTTCTTTTTATAAAATTGCAACATACCTGAGCATTAATGGGTTCAGAATAATAAAATGACAGAATTTCTTAGAATTATTAGCAAATCAAACATTTATCCAAAGCAAAATTTCACATTCTTCCATATCCATAAATATTCATACTTTATCTGTATTAGAATATCAAAATATATGTCTAATATTATGCTACATTTACATATTTATACACAGCCCAAACTGCCACTCATTCAACTATTGTGATATATTTGTAATAGTTATTTCCTTCTTTTATTTAAGCCATGATAATCTCTTCCCTTTCAGCAGCTAAAATCATCTCCTTAGACTAGCCTAATTCATGTCATTTTTTAAATGGTTTCTTTTAATTCTAAGATAAAGGGTAAAATATCAAAGAATTATGCATGAGCTGAACAAACCTTGTTCTATTTAATAATTAATTTCCCATGCATCTATACATCTGTCATTCTGTTTCTTTTTTTTTTAATTTTTTTTTTTTTTTTGGTTTTTTGGGCCACACCCAGTGACGCTCAGGGGTTACTGCTGGCTATGCGCTCAGAGGTCACCCCTGGCCTGGGGGATCATATGGGGCATGGGGGATCGAACCACGGTCCGTCCAAGGCTAGCACAGTAAGGCAGGCACCTTACCTCCAGCGCCACCGCCCGGCCCCCCTTTTTTTTATTTTTATTATGGCCAAAGTGAATAACAAATTTTTCACAGTAATATTTAAGGTACATAGTGACAATGAATCAGGGACTTTCCACCACCAGTAATGTCCTCCCTCCATTCATGTTTCCAGCATGCATCCGATATCTCCCTCCTTTATCCCTTCCCCCCAGAATACTAGTGTAACCGGTCCCCACTTGTACAGCTTGCTGTGGGTTAGGTATAGATTCTGTTGTTGTTGACTTTGGGTTTGATGTTCAGGTCTGATCATTTTTTATTTCCACTAAAGGTTCATGCGAGTGTCAGGACCTGACATTCTTTATTTCTTATTACTAGTTTGTAGTGAGCAACTTCTCTCTCTTCTAATCATGTGCATCCTATAGATTTTCATTTGTTAATATTTCAGTTCAATATAACTTCTACATAAAGCATCCATCGAGATTCTTCCAGAGTAGATTTTTCTCACTCACTTATCTTATAGGTGGTACTTGCCTTTAATCATCATTAGTAAACTTTAAATAATTTATCTGTATAGAGACTATATCACTTTGCCTAACAACTAGACTTTTGGTTGAGTGAACATGCTGTTTCAGTCATCTCTATGCTGTTACACTCTAAAATGTCTGATATATGATTTTTTTTTTTGGTTTTTGGGCCACACCTGGTGACGCTCAGGGGTTACTCCTGGCTATGTGCTCAGAAGTCGCTCCTGGCAGGCATGGGGGACCATATGGGGAACCGGGGAATCAGACCGAGGTCCGTCTTAGGTTAGCGCAGGCATCTTACCTCCAGCGCCACCGCCCGGCCCCCTTATATAAGATTTGACTCTAAAGTTTGCGTAGTGAAATTATTAGATAAGTCAACTGACTTTTGGAATAAAATAATGCTACTCTTTTGTGTGATATGCATTTTGTAATGTCACAACAAAAATCAGTTTAGCCTGACTCCTCAGAGTGCAAAAGGCTTTCTCTGAGCTTGAAGAGAACATGCTCTTCTCAGACTGTTATTGTTCTGTTACACTAACATTATTTGATAACTTATCTTACAGAGGACTGGCTTTCATCTTCTAGTTCTGGTCCTCAGGAATTTCACCCTATGTTAGCTCAGGATTTCATATTTCAATTAGCATCCATACTGATTACCATTTGCTTAAATTGTCTACATAAGAGACTTCAAAGCTAAATTATTTGAACCAATTGTTCCTTCTTTTGTTTCTGAACTATGCATATTACTTTTCCTTTTATGTCTTTTGCATGTTCCTTCTACTTTCTTATTGTGGAACTTCTATTTGAATAACTTCTATATATTATGAATAAAATATTCATTCTCTACTCCATTCTCTCAATTTTGCAGGCACTTCCTGGGCAATTTCATCATCTCCCATAGGTTTCACTCACACCAGTTACTGAGTTACCATGTGTGGATTCAGGTACTTGCTTTACCTGTGAGGAGTAATCAATATTGGTTGTGACCCAATTCCCATGCCTCCAATAAATAAATAAATAAAACTTACATGATTTTAGTTTAAATCTTATTTTCAAGTCATAGGTAAGGCAAGTGCCTTAATTCACATACTATACCCTGAAGAAAGAAAACTAACTTATTTAGTATTATTCTCCTCATCCGCCTAAACACACATATAAACACATATATTAGCTGCTGAGATCTGAGATTTAAGATGATGTCACCTCCAAGCACTGTCACCTTGCGCAAAATATTTGCCCTTATTGACACAAGATATGTGTCTATTTTTCTTCTCTGTAAAATACAGTAATCATGATTCTTATATTTATATGTATTAATGTATTTTAATTAATTGTCCTTTCTTCTAGGCCCTTTTAACATTAACATATAGATAGTAAATTTTGCTTATTTTATAATTAATGCTATTTATTCAAACACGTATGTTGGAAAATTCCATACACTAAATTTCCCAGCCTCAATTTATCTAAGGAAAAGATAATTCTTCCTAAACTAGTTATTTGTTCTTCCATAGTTTTGCCTCTCTCCTTAGAAGTATCTTTGATTACAAACTCCTAGAAACAATTAACCAATACAGCAAAGTGGCCAGCTACAAAGTCAATAAACAAAAAATTAGTAGCATTCCTCTATACAAATAACAAAATAGGGGAGAAAGAGATTAAGGAGACAATCTCATTTAAAATAGTATCCAAAAGATCAAGTACCTAGAAATCAACCTTACAAAAGAAGTGAAGGACCTATACCATGAAACACACTTCAGAAAGAAATTGAAGAGGACTGAAGGAAATAAAAGAACATCCCAATTACATGGGTAGGCAGAACCGACATTGTCAAAATGACAATCTTACCTAAACTTCTATATAGGTTCAGTACAATCTCTATACAAATACAGACATCATTTTTTAAGGAACTAAAACTATCATTTATAAAATTCATATGGAACTACATACAAAAGACCAAGGTTAGCCAAATACATACTGAAAAACAAGAAACTGGGTGGCATCTCTTTAACTATCCTGAAGCTTTAATATAAAGCCATAGTGATCAAAATAGCCTGGTACTGGAACAAAGACAGAATCTTAGATCAGCGAATTAGAACAGAATATTCAGATCTAAACCCCCAAATATACAAACAGTCAACTAATATTTGACAAAAAGGTCAAGAACATGAAATGGAACAAAAACAGTCTCTTCAACAAATGGTGTTGAAACAACGGAATAACCACCTGTAGGAAATTAAAGATTGATCAATACCTCAGACCTTACACAAAAGTTAAATCATAGTGGAATAAAGACCTGAAATAAACCCAAATTTGTAAATGTTTTTGAGGGAAAAAATTGGCAGAACACTCCAAGATATATATATATGATATATAAAATATATGTGGTATATATATATATATATATATATATCTCAAAAAATTTTTTGAGGATAGAATGCCAATGGCAAGAACTTTAGCATCAAACTTAAATGAAAAAAACAAAACGAAACAAAAAACCTAAATAAATGAGACATCAAACTAAAAAGCTTTTGCATGGCAAAAGAAACCCTAGTTAATACTAGAAGACAGTTAATGAAATGGGAAAAAAGTTGCACTAACACGTCAGATAAAGGGCTGATATCTAGGATATACAAAGCACTAAGAAAGGTGAGCTTAATAAGAAAAAAGATCATATAACTCCATCAAAAAATGAGGAGAGGAAATAGACACTTTGTCAAAGAAGAAATATGAATGGCCAATAGACACATGAAAAAATGTTCCATGTCACTCACTAATCATCAGGAAGATGCAAATCAAAACTACAAAGAGGTACCATCTCTCACCACAGAGACTGGTGGAGATGTGGGGAGAAAAGCACTCTCATTCATTGTTGGTGGGAATGCCATCTAGTCCAACCTTTATGGAAAACAATATGGAGATTCCTCAAAAACCTGAAAATTAAACTCCCATATGATACAGCTATACCACTCCTCCCTAGGAACACAAATATAATTAAAAAATTCCTTTCTCACACCGATATTCATTGCAGTACTATTTACAACAGCCAGACTCTGGAAACAACCAAGATGCCCTTCAACAGAGAATGGCTAAAGAAACTGTGGAACATAAAATTTTCTTATATATGGATGTAAATGGAATCTATTATGTTAAGTGAAATAAGTTAGAGGGAGAGATATAGACACAGAATAGTCCCACTCATGTATGGGTTTTAAGAAAAATTGAAGACATTACTGTAATAAGTCCCAGAGACATTAGAATTAAGAACTGGAAGGTCTGGAAGGCCTGGCTCACAATTTGAAGCTCACCACAGAGTGATGAACTTTGTTAGGGAAATAACTACACTAACAATTAACATGACAATGTTAAAGAATGAATTAAGTAGAATGACTGTCACGATACAAGCAGGGGCGGGGTAGGGGAGGATACTGGTGGTGGGAAGGTTGCACTGGTAATGGAGGGGATACTGATTATGACTGAAGCCCAGCTACAAACATGCTTGTAATCATAGTGCTTAAATAAAATTATATATAGATATAGATTTATATAGATATATCTTAAAAAAAGGTAAGCTCTGAAAAGATCTAGAAGATCTCCGTCCATTTCCGGAGTATTTGATTTTTCTTTTTTCTTTTTTCTTTCTCTGCTCCAGGTTATTACTTTTCTCTTCTTCAAACAAAACCACATAACTTGAACTAACTAGTCCCGCATCCCAATTGGGGGGGTGTAAGGGAAGACTAAGCAGGTTTAGGACCACCAAGTAGTTAGCTAGGCACAGAGGGGACCACTTATCCTGGCAGCCCCGGGGGTGAGGGAAGAGGACATGTGAGGTAGGATGGGAATGGAGGCAGAGGGAAGACAATTTGGTGAAGGAAAATCCCCTGATTTTTTTAACATGTAACTAAAATATTATTGTCGGGGGCCGGGCGGTGGCGCTGCAGGTAAGGTGCTGCCTTGCCTGCGCTAACCTAGGACAGACCACGGTTCGATTCCCCGGTTCCCTGTATGGTCCCCCGTGCCTGCCAGGAGCAACTTCTGAGCAAATAGCCAGGAGTAACCCCTGAGCATCACCAGGTGTGGCCCAAAAAACCAAAAATAAATAAATAAATAAATAAAATATTATTGTCAACATTATGTAAGCCACTATGATTAAAATAAAAACTATAAAAAAGAGAGATGCACAGAAAAAAAAACAGAAAGGAAAAAAAAGAAAGTGACCATTCAACCCTGATCCTAGATCTCAGACATAGAACCGAGACGGTTCTCAGCAATGGCTATAGGAATCAAACTCCCTCTGGGGCATTCTTAATACTGCTCTGACAGCAACATGCCCCAATTTTTACTGACATCCTGAGAATGAAGAAATGCCAACAACTTGATCTAAGAGCAAGTTGTTTTATCTCATTAACTAACAATAAAATGAAATCAGAAGACACATCATCCTTTGATCTGGCAAAACCAGATTCGCTGACTCAGAAGACTGACTATGACAACCATGACTGGGCAGATTTTCTCCTCGGACAAATAAGAAAGATCCTAGCCTAGGCTTTGGCCTACAATCTATACAACAAACATGATCTCAAATTCCAGAGGTCTGACTGAGACAACTGAAATTGAGCAGAACTTCTGCAAACATAATGAAAGACACTATCCTAGGCCTCTTCCTAGGATCAGTGCAAACACCAAGACCATCAATTTCAGAAGACTGATTAAATTGCAACAGTGTTGAAATAGAACTTCTAGAACCATAAGAAAGACTCTATCCTAGGCTACATCCTATGGCCTGTGCAAATAACAAGATCTCTAGCTACAGAGGCCTGATTTTATCATTCATGACTGAGTGGAAAGTTTTGCGACACCACAAAAAGACCTAGGAGTAGCAAAAGAGTATGTATGGAGCCCTATTTATTCTCATGACCATATGCTTCAAGGGTGGATAAACCCTATATCTCTTAGGCCATGGGAATTCCCTTTTCAATCTCCCTAATATTTACTGTGCCTATGAAAAGAAGGGGTAGGGAAAAAGGCAAGCATTTTTTTTTGTCTTTTTATTTTGGGCTCATGATTTTTGTTTGGCTGTTGTCTGTATTCCAGTGGTGCTTTTTGATATTTTTTTGTCATTGTAGTTTTGTTTTTGTGCTTTTGTTTTCTTGTTTTCTGTTTTTTTTCTTTTGTATCTTTTTTGTCTTTTTTTGACATGTTTTTCTTTTTTCCCCCTTTTCTCTTAAATTGATATTTATAACCCTCTAGATGGACCCCTCCCAGTTTTTGTTGTTGTTGTCTTTGTTTCTTTTCTTTTTTGCTGTCTCTTTCTCTTCACAGAACCACATAACTTGAATCATCTTGTTCTGCCTCATAAATTGAGGGGGGGAAATGGATGGTACCAAAACAAAATAGTTGTATGAACATTGCATAGAACTAAAAAAAAGATCTGACTTGGTGTTTACACCAAATCTAAAGCCCACAACAGAATTGATACCCAATCTAAAACAAACTAGACACTGCGGGGACCACTTATACTAGCAGATGGGGGCAAAGAAGGGGGGTATGAGTTGCATGCTGGGAACAGGATTGGATAGAGGACATTACTTGTGGTGGGGATGCCCCAGGTTTAATGCTGCTATGTACATAAATATTACTGTAAAAGATTTGTAATCTACTTTGATCACAATAAAAATTATTATTAAAATGAAATATAGTTAGAATTAGAAATACATAATAGAAATTAAATAAAAGAAATATCTTACATTATAAAGGGTGATAAGTCACTATACTATAGACACATCTTATGATTTTTTTCTCAGCAGTATTTAGAGCTCTCAGATATTTTATTTGTCCATATTTTCAGTGGTCATGTTTTAATGTATCTTACTATAGTAAGACTGTAGAGAAGTCGGCATAATTTTAACTTTTCCATGGCTTTTTTTTAAGGGGCCACACCTAGCAGCACTTATCCTGGCTCTGCACTCAGAAAAAACACTCCTGGCTCAGGGGACCAATGGGATGCCAAGGATTGAACCCACATCCATTCAGGGTCAGCTGCATGCAAAGCAAATGCCCTACCACTATGACTTTTGATATTATAAATTAAATATGTACATATGTCTTTATAATATTTCTGTATTAAGTAATAATAGGCAAGTAATTCTAGGCAAGTTTGAATATTCTTGCAACTATTCCGACATGCATTGCAGTTGACATTTTTACTGGTTTGCCTATTTTTCATGAATAATATATTCATTCTCTATCTACTCTTCTATTCTCTTAACTTTTCAAGCACCTTCTAGGCAATTTCATCTTTCTCTGTAAGTTTCACTCACATCAATTACTGAGTTACCCTCTATAAAAGAAAAATATCTCTACTCCGTATTCATATCTTGAAATATATGCCTTTACCTGAACATAAACATGTACTTAGAAATGTTATAAATGCAAGGAAGAATAATAAATAAAATTGTAAATTTTGGTTCCATTTAATACAATAGATGGCCTAGTTAATAATTATCTCATATCTTCCTGCTCATTAAAACCAAATTTTTCTAAATCCCTTTTGGTAGTTTAAAGTGTAATAAATACTGATGTTTGGTATTAGTCATAGAAGTAAAATATTCCATTCATGGAGGACTGGTTTCTAGTATTTTTAATATTCTTTGGGTCACACCCAGTGATACTCAGGGGTTATTCCTGACTCTGTACTCAGAAATCCTGGTTTGGGGGATCATATGGGATGCCAAGGGATTAAACCACAGTCAGCCATGTGCAAGGCAATGTCCTACCATTGCACCACTGCTCCAGCTCTGATTTCTATTACTTTAATCAGAGAACCATGGTTCATTGAGTCACTAATTTTCTTTCCTTACTGTGAAGTTTTGTTATAACTACACAATAATACATATTGACAAAAATATTTTGACACAGCATATATCCTAGAGAATGCTAAGTGTCAGTTTACAAAATGACTTTGTAGTTAAAGTTCCTGGCATAATTATGTAGATTTTAAATTTTTTAAAACAAAATTTGTTCTAAAATAACTATTTGATCTAGTTATTTTATATAAAAAGAGAAAAATCGCTTTGATCAAAATAGTAAAAAGAGGGGCTAGGGAGCCAGGCGGTGGTGCTGGAGGTAAGGTGCCTGCGCTAACCTAGGACAGACCTCGGTTCGATCCCCCGGTTCCCCATATGGTCCCCCGTGCCTGCTAGGAGCAACTTCTGAGCGAATAGCCAGGAGTAACCCCTGAGCATCACCAGGTGTGGCCCAAAAACCAAAAAAAAAAAAAGAGGGGCTAGAGAAATAGATAAACAAAGTAGTACATTTTCTTCACACTTGGCTTACCTGGGTTTGATCCCTGGAATCCCATATGTACTCCAAGCACGTTGAGAGTCAGTACAGAGCCAGAATTAACCCATGAGCGTATGTGATTTTGGCTCATATCCAAAATTATATAAATAAAAGTTAAAAAAAG
>PVKC010016823.1:0-20565 GCA_004027635.1 Crocidura indochinensis
ATATATATATATATATATAATTTTTCCTTTTTTTCCTCCTGCATAGGCTCAGTAACTCTTGGGGATATTATAGAGGGAATTCCCTTGACCTAGGAGATACAGGGTTTCTCCATCCCTGAAGTATACTGTCATGGGATTAACTATAGACTCCTTGAATGATCATTTACTCTACCCTTGGTGCTTTTGTGGTGTATGGAGGACTTCTGCTTCATCATGGATGGTAAAATCAGACCTCTGTATCTAGAGATCTTGGTGACTGTGCAGCTCAAAGAATGGAGCTTATGATGAAGGCTTTCTTAGTGGTTCTAGCAGTTCTGCTTCTTCAGTGTTGTTTTAATTCATCTTCTGTAGTTGGTGTTCTTGGTCATTATGTTGCTCCTAGGGTGGAACCTGGGGCAGAGTCTTTCTTTATGTTTCTGGAAGATCTGTTCACTTTCGGTTGTCTCATTCAGACGTCTGGAATTGGAGATCTTGTTTGTTGAACAGATTGCAGACCAAAAGCTAGGTTATAGCTTTTTGTTGTTGTTGTTGTTGTTGTTGGTCCCAGGATACATACTGTCTAGTCCTGGTTGTCACAATCAGTCATCTGTATATAGCAATCTTGGTTTTTGCACTGATCAAAGGGTGATATGTTTTCTGATTTCGTCTTATCGTTGGCTGGTGAGGTAGGATAACTTGCTCTTAGATCTAGTTGTTCCCATTTCCTCGTTGTCATGTTATCAATTTAGCACTGGCGTATGTTGGCGTCTGAGTAGCATTATGAATGCCCTGAAGGAGACTTGGTTCCTGGAGCTGTTGTTGAGAACTCTGCCGTTTATATGACTGGGATCCAGGAGTCCAGGTTGGGTAGTCAGTGCCTATTTCCCTGGAGTCTAGGATGGTTCCCCATGGCATACATTCAGGGTGGGAGATGTCCCTGTGTCATAAAAAAATATAAGTTCTTATTCCTCATAGATAAGAGCTTGTTTTTACATGTAAAAATTTCTCCTATTTTTAATGTGCCTTTGCAGCAAGGGGTGGTGCTACATTATATTGCTGGTGTATTTGGGGGTTTGGAGAAGAAAACAGACCCATGACAAAAACAAAAAATATACATGCTCAGCCATATCTAAAAAAAAAAAAGAGTTCCTTAAAAGAAAAAAAAAAAGAATTGAATAAAAGACATAATGAAAGGAGTAAGGTGGGGCCAGGATAGGTTTAACTATTTTAAAACAACAAAATAACAGCATTTATTTTGTAAATATATTTATGACAAAAAGTATAAATATAGTTTATTGTTAAAAACTCAAACCATAGAGAACTTAGAATACATAAACCTTCCTCTATTATTCTCCTACTTTCATTTCCCTTCTGAGTGATAATGAAGGTTTATAGAGTTATAAATAACTTTTTTTAAACTTTATTTATAGATTGGTTTGGGGTCACAGTCAGCAGTGCTCAGGTGCTACTCCTGTCTCTGCACTCAGAATTCCATATGAAAACATACATAGTCCTTTCATGAGACAATGAAATAAGATTGCCTCAACATTTTAATTTCTTAGAAATATTTGGACAAATAAGATCTCACTGAGCATTGATATTTATAATAATTATTGTAGGGCTGGAGGGATAGCACAGCGGTAGGGCATTTGCCTCACAAACCAGATGCTGCTTGGGCCTAACTCCTGCTTCTGTGCTCAGAGGTTACTCTTTCTAGTGCTCAAAGGAACAAATATGGTGCTACAGGAAATACATTAATCCCTCTACTATCTCTCCAGCTAAATTTATGCTTTCATTCTAATTTAGTTTGGGACATTACATTTGGACAGATAAAAAATTTTTTTGGGGAGAGCACACCTGATTATTCTTGGGGTTACTCCTCGCTCTGCATTCTGAAATTACTCCTGGTAGAGTTTTTACGGACCATATTGGATTCTAGGTGGATTGGGTAGGAGATCAAACCCTGGCCACATGCATGCAAGACAAATAAATACCCGACCTGCTGTTACACCTCTCTGGCTGATGAAACTCAAAAAAAAAAAATGTTTTTGATGGCCAGAAACAATTCATTCCAGTTCCAATAATGCTTATAGAGGACAAGAGGAACTAGGATATATGCAGGGTGGCAAGACATAACAGAAGCTTAGGTGGGAAACAAGTGAGGTTCCAGGGAGAGGATAAGGATAAGCATAAACATTGGGGCTTAAAAATTTGTGGGCAGTAACACAGTGCAGATAACCCATTTTTGTTTATTATTTTGTTTTGTTTCTGTTTTGTTTGTTTTTGGTACACACTGAGCTATACTCAGGGGTTACTTCTGGCTCTTCACTCAGAAAGCACTCCTGGCAGGCTCAGAGGACCATATGGGATGTTTAGTATTGAACCCGGTTCTGCCTGTTGATGGTTTCTTTAATCAGGGCTCTCTATGAGGAAGAAAGTGTTGTGTATGTAAACATTTTTATGGGATTATTATGTTACTGACCCTACCCTGAGCAGTGATTGTGCCCTACCCTAGGGTGTGACCTGGCATTCTGCTCCCACCCTAGGGTGGTACCTGATTCTGCAAAATGTTGGCAGAATCCACATGACTAACCTCAGAAACCATTTAATGGTCAGCAGAGGAAATTTCCAATGAAGTATTTCACTTACAGTTATTGAGGGTCCAGGTTCAGCCTGTCCGAGCACCATAATGTTGCAAATCAGCCCCTGATGAGGATGACTTATGGAGGGATGGAGGATGAGGCCTTTCTCCTCCAGCTCGGACCACACGTCTGTTACCCTGTTCAGCTGGTGGTTCTGAGGTGAATGCGGTGGGACGATAGTCAACAGGCAGCCAGGCTTCCGAAGAAAAAAGCTCTTTATTCCATGAAGAGGCCAAAGCTAAAAGGCCTAAGAATAGGCCCCAGGAAAAAAGCCCCTCACCTTCCACAGACCCTTGCTTTTATGCCCCAGAATCAGGTATCACCCAATGGTGGAATCAGATACCACCCAATGGTGGGAGCAGAATCAGGTACCACCCTAGGGTAGGTTCACACCCTAGGGTAGAGCACAATCACCGTTCAGGGTAGGATCAGTAGCATAATAATCCCATAAAAATGTTTACATACACAACAGAAAGGACTGGCAAGAGTTAGGCCTAAATCTGATCACTGATTCTGGAGATATGAAGTCCCCCATCTTGTGCTCTTCTTCCCCATCTATGGAGCAGTATTTCTCATACTTTTGCCTCAAGGAGAATCCCCAGAACAGTTGCTCTATGAGGTTCCCCTGGAACAATTGCTCTCTTGATTCTGTCTTCCAGTAGGTTAGGGAACAGCATGACAGGAGGTATCCAACAAACTTGTACAAAGCTTATTCTGGCCTATAGGATATGAGCTCAGGCCAGTATTTATTAGAATCTCAAAGGACACATGGAACTCAAAATTTTTAAAAGTATAAAGATTTTGAGGACAAATTATGTTTTAATTATTTAATTTCAGAGTCACAAAATACTCACATTTTACTACTAGAAACTGTTTCATAAATAAATACAATCTAAACTGAATTACCATTTCATCTGTTGCTAAGAGAAAAATGTTCTTAAAGATATACTCAATAATTTACAGACTACTTTCTAAATAGTTCATCTCACAGCCATCATTGACTTCCATAACTTAATAAGTAGAAAATCTGCTTCTTCATAGATTATGGTTGCAAGATTTACTAGTGACTAAAAATGCAATTCCTATAAATAAGTCAGTTGTAGATTAGATTTTCCAAGGCTAAAGGGCTCACGTGGCATTTTTCATTTGGGTACAAACTGGCCATTTTGGCTTATAGGATCATTGAGCCTACATTTCTATCGTTAACACTGACCAAGTTAAAGTCTATGAAATATAGGCGATGCCTCAGAAGACTATAAAGTTTTAAAATAAATAATTCAAGATACCTTATAAGCTTTTTCTTACAGGTTATTTGAAATTAAGTGAAGGTTAACTTGGTCAGTACATAAAGGGAAATGTTGAATAAAGAATGAATCAATTCTTGACTAAAACATAGTTTTTATACTAAATCCCTAAAATTTCCCCACAAAATTTCTAGCATGGTGTCAGTATTATTTTATTTATTTTTATTTTATATATTTCAGCATAGTATAGTGGAACTTTTTCATCCTCCCCCCTTGCATTTCAGTGCTTCTCCTTGCTGTTATTCTATTCATAATTTTCAGGTGAGTAAGGGAAGCTATTAATACATATTCTAGATATTTAAATAAAGAAGCAAAATGTATCCTACATTCTCCACATATTTATTTTTATATAGGAGAGATATGTTTTCAACATTTGGTCAACATTTTATTTATTGAAGAGTATACTTTTTAGTGTTGTTTTCACTTCTTTTTGAAAGTGATAGGATACAAATAAATGTAATAGCAGCTGAGATTTTTAATAGACTTTATGGTGAATACAACAATCTATGAATGTGTTCTATGTGATTATAGAATGGAATACAGCAACACTGGCTATATGTCTTGCCATTTACATTCCCTATATTTGTTTACAAATGGTAGATAAATGGTAGTGTTGGATTTTATCTCCTTTTTTGTTTTTCTTTTTGTTTTGGGGCCATGCCCAGCAATACTTAGGGATTACTTCTAATTCTGCACTCAGGAATCATTCCTGATGTGTGGAGGAATCATATGAAACATTGAGGGAGGAAGCTGGATTGCTATATGCAAGGCAAATGCCCTACCTGCTGCACTGTCTTTCCAGCCTCTTCTTTGTTATTTTTAAACTTGTATCTGGTCTTATAGTCAATATTTCTTAATAATATGAAAAAATATTATGGAAATAAGACAATCAAGTTTCTGGTCCTTTGCAATAGCTTATTTTTTTTATGATGATCTAAAGAAAACTTTCATTTATTCTCAAAGCTTGTGCCATGTATTCATGGTTCTCAGTCCTATTCCCAAACAACACTTTTTCCTGAGCTCTAAATTTTGAAGTTCAACTGCTACTATGACTGCTTTAATGTCTTAATTATAGTTAAAAATATTTCTTTAGAATCCAGCTGACTTTAAAAGAGTTTAGGAAATGTAGTCTATTTAAGATGCATAAACAGAGGAATCATGAACTGGATTAACAGATACCGGCTGCAGTGATATGACTTTACCTTTTGTAACTTTTAGTGGTTTCACATTTCGTTTTTTTAGTTTTCAAAATTAAATATTTTAAATATATTAACAAATACCAACTCTTTACATAATCATTCTAAATTGGTTCACGCATTCCAATAATTTTATCTCTTTAGTCAAGTTCTTTCCATTCCATTGTTATTTCTTGTGTGAGCATTTGCTTCTTATGTTGTATCTCATTCAACGTGTCCTCTTTCCACATTGGTGAAATAATTAAATCACACTAAAATTCAATATGAAGAGAGCATCTTGCTTCTTTTAAGAAAAGCCATCATCGGGGCCAGAGAGCTAGCATAGCGGTAGCGTGTTTGTCTTGCACACAGCTGATCCAGGACAGTGGTTCAAGTCTTGGCATTCCACATGGTCCCCAGAGCCTTCCTGTAGTGATTTCTGCTTGCAGAGCCAGGAGTAATCCCTGAGCACTTTCGGTTGTACCTAAAAAAACAAACAACAACAACAACAAAAAGATAAGAAAAACCATCATAACTCACTAAGTGCAACATTCAAACATAGTTTGGACAGTAAATGGATGGCTATTGCTAATTCAGATATGGATGTGTTGTGTGAACAAAAATTTTGTAGATGTTTAAAATTGTACCCCCAGACCTGATAGTCAGATTTACTAAGACTAATTAAAAACAATTTGTTATATATTGTTTTTTGAGTTCTGACTTGCATTTGTATTTGTATCTACAACTATTTATCTATAAACTCATACTTGTGCTCTGATATCATCGAAGTCTATTTTCCAAATATCTTACAGCCTATTTACTTTAATAAACGCTATTTATTTGGCCAGTAGTGTTCTGCTGTTCAAGTGAACAAATGTGCCCTCATTTTTTGGGATCCTCATACTAGAGATGCTTAGAGGCTACTCCTGACTGCTTGAGGGATCAGGTCTAGTTCTAGGGTTCAAAGTGAAGTCAACTACATGCAAGGCAAATATCTTACCCCCTATGCTCTTTCAATCTCTATTTCATTATTAATATTCTTTATTTTTGTTTTATAATGGAGCACACCCATTATTGCTGAGGGGTTACTCTTGCCTCTGCACTCAAGAATTACTCTTGGTGGTGCTTGGAGTACCATATGGGATTTTGGCCAACCAGGGTTGGCCACATGCAGTCAAATGCCCTACCTGTTGTTCTATCAATCTTGTCTTGTTATTAATATTCTTAAAGAAAAATTTTTTCTATGTGCTTTTGTAACCATGGACACATTTTAAAAATGTATTTTGAATAATACTTATCACATTATTCAGAAATTAATTTGCCAATATATAAAGGCAACATTTAGCATAATCTAAAATACTATAGATACTAAGCATATGCTTATAAAATAAATTTTCTCAAATTGGTATTTCCATGACTGCATCATGAGTAATTATGGCATAGTTATTCCAAACTTTAAGTCAGCCAAGGGATCAAATAGAATTATGTTTTCTGCAGTATAATTTTCTCATTTCTTTAATTTTTGATAGATAAATCAATTACTTTTTCTGATAAGGAATAAAACTATGACTCATAACAAATCATTCTTTTCCAAGTGAGGATTATGAAAAGATTCACCAAGAGTCAATTAGAAATCTGAGAGTAACTCTGACTTTAATACATTCCTTATGATTTAGAGTCATATTATTGGCCTTCATCTATACCCTTGATTATTGAAGAAATATCTGTATATTAATATGTATTTTTTATTTTTATTTTGAACAAAGTGAATTATGAGTCTTGCACAGTAGTGTTTAAGGTACATAGTGACAATGAATCAGGGGCATTCCTACCACCAGTGTTGTCTTCCCTCCACCCAAGTTTCTTAGCATGCATTCTATATCTCCCTCCTTTGCTCCCTCGACTACTAGTGTAACTGGTCCCCTGTGCATAGCTTGTTGTAGGTTAGGTATTGATTCTTTTGTCATTGGCCTTGGGTTTGGTGTTTAAGTCTATCATTTTTTATTTCTACTAAATGTTTGGTCCTAGTACTATCCATTTTTCCATCCTTAATTTATGAGGTAGAATAAGATGATTCAAGTTATGAGGTTCTGTTGAAAGA
Source organism: Crocidura indochinensis (assembly GCA_004027635.1). Classification (NCBI taxonomy): domain Eukaryota; kingdom Metazoa; phylum Chordata; class Mammalia; order Eulipotyphla; family Soricidae; genus Crocidura; species Crocidura indochinensis. The sequence continues at coordinate 7,202 of PVKC010016823.1, forward strand.
AAAGAAGAGAAAAATATGGGAGGAGTTCATCTAGAGGTTATAAATAAATTCAAAGAAAGGGGATAAAAATAAAACAAAACAGAGCAAAAAATAAGCAAAACAAAAAAACAAATGGAAAACCCAAACCAGCAACTACAAAAAAGCACAATAGCAAAAAAATATTTTTTAAAAAATTTGAAGCAATGATCTTATGATTATGCCATATTATTAATTGATTTTTTAAATCTATTTGTTTCATAAAGTTTATAATGTAAACCTTAGCCTTCTTTTTCTTCAAATAGGAAAGAAGGTCACATAAAATGCAAATTAGAATAAATAACCACACTGAGAACTACCATAATCATGTGAATGAATGAGGGAACTGGAAAGCCTGTCTAGAATACAGGAGGGTGAGTTGGGACAATGGTGGTGGGAATGTTGCACTGGTGAAGGGGGGTGTTCTTTACATGACTGAAACCTAATCACAACCATATCTGTAATCAAGATGTTTAAAAAAATTAAAAAAATAAATCGAAAAAAAAGAATAACAATGATGTATAATTTCACACCAGTGAGAATGGGTAAATAATAAAAGACTGGAAAAAAAGACATCGTTGGTGTAGATATGGTGAAAATTTACTGCTTGTGGGACTGTTACCTATATCAGCCTTTGTGTAAAACGATACAGAATTTTGACAAATAAGAAACAGAATTCCCATATGGCCAATGATTAGAAGTTGCAATATATATATATGTACATATAAATACACAAGATACTATTATATAAATACAAGAAAAAATGATATCATGTAAGGCTTATCAACTTGAATAGAATGAGAATATATAATGACTGAGAAAAAATTAACCAACGAGAGAAGAAAAAGTACCTGGTAATCTCACTCATATGTAATGTATAAAGAAGGAAAACAAAAGTATAGAAAATATAGCTGATAACACACCCTGGGCACTAGAGTACAGAACTGAAAATAACAGATTAGACTGACAGTGGGAAGAGCCCTATGATCCAAATATTGTCTGCAGGTATAATTTGTCCTTAGAGAAAACAAAGCAGTAGTAGAGAATATGCTAATAAAATTGGATTTTCCTCCAGTCAATTTTGAGACAGTAACTGTAATTCTAGGTTAAAAAACTGATAGAAAATCACTTTGGAGATACTGTGTTCACCCTTATCCTGAATAAGAAAGGTATGTTGAAAAATACAGAAAATACATGGGAAATAGAGTTCATACATAGAGGCCATGTCCTGATGAATTCATTAGAGCAACTAGATTCAGCACATAACTTCATTATGTGAAATAAATTTTCATTTTTATTTAAAGCTAGTTTAATATTTTTATAATTTTAATTGAAAGGTACTTAGCTAATTAAGGCCATAATTTCAATATAGCCTTTAGATAAGAAATTTAATACTTTTGTAATTAACATGCCTACTTTCTGATTGAAAATAATAGGTTTTGCGGAAGATTTTCCTTTTTACTCTTAGATAATCTGGTATCTCTAAGATAACATTATCTTATCAACAAGAGAGTTGATAATATTGTTAAAATATTTACTTATTTTTGTGCTTTTTCCTTTTTTTCTGTTTCCCCCCCCCCTTTTTTTCTGTTTTTAACTAAAGAATATAGCATTATATAAATTTCAGACATTCATATCTTAAAATCAATGTTAACTTCTGTATAGGTGGTTCTCAAACATATATAAAGGCCAATAGATTATCTTGTAGTTTGCTTGGGTTTTATGGATCACAAATATCATTTGCTTAATACAAATGTTTCCTCTCTTTTTCTGATAGTTAATGATCCTTTCAAGCATGTATAAAAACAGTGGAAACTTTCCTAAATCCTTTAAAAATTTCTGCCTAGTAGCTTCTACCCTTGTTACAGGTAAAGAAATGATTTGTTGAAGAAAGTTCTATTTATCCTACTCTTTTGACCCAGCTTAGTACTTAAAAGGATTTGATGGCTATTTCTTAACTTGACTCTTGTCTTTCTATATTGCTAATGTTGCCTTTTGGAATTTGTATTTTGTCTTATGAATATATGATTTTGTCTCAGTAAATTTCCAGAATGAAGAAGAACTTGGAAAACATCTCATTATGACAAAAACAGTTTCTTATGAGCACCATTCCATATGTAAATACCCACTCATTTAGGTTTCTTTTCAATGTTTGGCATTTGAGTTTGTATACATCTACATATTTATATATAAATCATTCCACACACTTCAGAAAAAAACTATCACGAGGGTGGGAAACATTATGTTAAATAATTATCATTTTTACAATTTGAAAGATTTTTCTTTTTAAAAAGATCCCCGTGTTTACAGTTTGTGTAGTAGTGACATTGTTTTTTTTTTTTTTTTTTTTTTTTTTGGTTTTTGGGCCACACCCGGTGATGCTCAGGGGTTACTCCTGGCTATTCGCTCAGAAGTCGCTCCTGGCAGGCACGGGGGACCATATGGGGAACCGGGGGATCGAACCGCGGTCCGTCCTAGGTTAGTGCAGGCACCTTATCTCCAGCGCCACCGCCCGGCCCCCGTAGTAGTGACATTGAAAGCCTTACAGTTCAGATACCTGGAATTCAAATAACAGTACTTTTTTTTTCTTTTCTTTTCTTTTCTTTTTTTTTCAAATAGCAGTACTTTTGAGTACTTAAAATTCACACGTAGGTGGATATTGTTGTAAAAACTATACAGCATATTTTCATGGTACCTTATACCCAATCTATTTAATTAATGGGTACTTGTTTCTATACTTTTCAAGAGAAATGACTTGGGATAGCAATTATGCATATGAAAGATAATATATTTACTCATAAGCATCATTAATTATGTGTGGTCATGCTACTTGTGCATGAAAAAGCTACAATTTGCCAGAGTGATAGTACAGCAGGTAAGGCATTTTACTTAGCAACTTGGCTAACTGGATTTGATCCCTAGCACTTTAAAACTTTCCTAAGCACCAGGAGTGATCCCTTAACACAGGGCTAGAAGTAAGCCCTGAGCACCATCCATGTGTGGTCCAAACAAACAAGCAGTGCAGAACATAGGAGTGCACAAAGCATTTTTGAATTGTGCTTGTGTTCCTGGTTTATATTACTGGGAGTAGTATTGCTGGATCATATGAGAGTTCAATTTCTAATTTTTATGAAATGTCCATATCATTTTCCATAAATTCCAGTCTGCACTCTGACCAGTAGTGACTGAGAGGTCCTTTCTCCAAATATCTCTGCCAGTACTGTTATTTATTCATTTATTTTTGTGATGTATGCTAGTCTCTGTGGTGTGAGATGATATTTCATTGTTGTTTTGATTTGCATCTCCTTGATGTTTAGTGATGAAAATGAAGAGTATTTTTTCATGTACATTTTGGCCATCTGTATTTCTTCTTTGAGGAAATGTCTGTTCATTTCTTTTTTTTTTGAATGGGATTATATACATTTCCAAATGGTTGATCAGTTTTTCCAGTATCAAAAACTTTCCTTGTTCCACATTATATTTCTTGTTCTTTTATCGAAAATTAATAATCTGTAAACCTGTGAGTCAAGTTTTGGATATTCATGACTATTCCATTGACTTAAGGGGCTGTATTTATTCCAATACCATGCTTTTTAATGACTACTGCACTACTATGTTCAGTGCAGCATTGTTTATAATAGTAAGTATCTGGAAACCATCCAGACAACAAATGAATGGCTAAAGAACAGTGGTACATCTACACAATGGAATACTATGAAGCTGTTAAAAATAAAATCATAAACTTTGCTTATACATAGATGGTTTATTTTGCTTAGTTGAATGAGCCAGAAGGTAAGGGATAAACATAGAATAGTCTCACTTGTTTCAGATATAAGAAAACCAAGAGATATTTTGATAGTAATACCCCAAAACCATATATACACATGTCAGGATGTCCAGTCCAAGGTAGAAAGTTCACCACAAAGAGCTGTGAGTAGGCTAGAATAGAGAAGGGTATTAGAACAATGATAGTTGGAACTGATTGCTCTGGACAAGAACATGACACCGGATGTAAGGAAAATTACAGGTAAGAAAACATTTTATTAATAATAGTGCAAACCACGGTGTTGTAAAGAAAAGAGAGAGGAAGATAGAGATCTAGAGAGAGGGAGAGAGGGAGGAGAAGAGAGAGAAGCAATTTGCTCACCCTAGAGTAAGGCACGGGTGGGGGGTGAGGGGTTGGAGGAAAACAAGAGACACAGGTGACAGGAAGGGTGCACTGTTGAAGGATTCTGTACATAGTATGACAGAAAGAATAAACAATTTTGTAACCATGATGCTTAAATAACCAGTGCTTAAATAACTACAGTGCTTAAATGAACAATTGTATGACCCAACAATGAACAATTTTGTAACTACGGTGATTAAATAAAACAATTAAAAAACAAAGAAAAATAAAAGGCTACTATTGAATACTGTCTGCTTTTTGAATACTACATAGAGCATTGCTTACAATGGTGAAATAACACCTATTGACTTGAAAGATAAGTACCAGTACCTATGTATGCTGATATGCTTTAATGCTTGCATTTTGGTGTCAGTAACCGTTACACACCCCTGTTATAGCTTCGGATGGTTGGACTTTGCATAAGCTGAACCTTTGTATGCTTCCCTCCCACCTTTTCCATTGTTCTTCCATCCATCTCGTACTTCTCTCAACTCTACAGCTGCAATCCATCCAAAGGTGACTTATAGCTCCCCATGGACAGGACTGGGGTCTTGGGGGGCTTTCAGCCTGGACTTGCCCTAAAGGATAAACTAAAGCCATCATTAAGTCTGCCCTGGATACTCCTGAGGCTGAGGGGCTGCCAGGCTCACCCTACATTGCTGTGAAGCCCTCGGAGCCAGGCCCTATCCTTCCTTTTTTATTTTTTTTTTTTACCCTGGCTTGTCCCTCTACCTCTTAGGCAGCCCCTCACTAGGAACTGGGGTTCCTTCTGACCCACAGGCTGATGGGGTGTCCTCTGCCTCTCCGTGCTCCAGCCCCTGTCTTGACTGACAGCTTGTTGGGACCAAAGGGCCTGGGAGACCACTCAGCACCTTCTTCCTTCATCTCTTCTTCCCCAGGGTGATGGCGGTGGTGGATCTGGTCTGTCCGGGGCTGCCATAAGGATTTGCTTGGTGCCATTTCCAGGTTGGGGTTGTGCCTGCTTTTTATAAGGGAAATAGGGAAGGACACCAGGCTCATACAGGGCAGCTTTAAGCCCCTAAACTTTCTGGGAGTGGCACCAGCGACCCTGGCCCAGGAAGAAGAGGCCTTCCTATTTGGAGGTTTCACTCACTTCAGCATCCTCCCTCCAACACCTCTAGTTACAGAGGCCTGATCTCATCATCCATGATTGAGCGGATAGTTTCTAGACACCACAAAAGGACCTAGGGGAGAGTAAATGAACAGGTACGGAACCTGGAGTTATGCCTTTGACAGTATACTTCAAGGATGGAGAAACCCTGTATCTCTTAAGCCAAGGAAATTCCCTTTCTAATCTCTCCAATATTTACTGTGTCTATGCAAAAAAAAAAAAAAAAAAGCACAAATAAAAATTTTTTTTTTTTTTTTTTTTGGTTTTTGGGCCACACCCGGTGACGCTCAGGGGTTACTCCTGGCTATTTGCTCAGAAGTTGCTCCTGGCAGGCACGGGGGACCATATGGGGAACCAGGGGATCGAACCGTGGTCTGTCCTAAGTTAACGCAGGCACCTTATCTCCAGCGCCATCGCCCGGCCCCACAAATAAAAATTTTTATTATTGTTATTTTTGTTTGTTTTGTTTTTTATTTTGTTTTGCTTTCTTTTGATTTATGTTTTTGAGCTCTGTTTTGTTTTTATTTTGGGACTGGGATTATTGTTTGTTGTATTTATTGCTGTGGTGTTTTTTGGGTTTTAGTTTGATTTTTTTTTTTTTAGTATTGTTATGTTATTCTTCCTTTTTCACTTTCTTCTCTTAAATAGATATTTATAGTCTCTAGAAGGACTCCTCCTGTTTTTTTTTTGTTTGTTTAATTTTTGCCTCCCCCCTTTTTTTCTTCTTTTATTCAAACAGAACCACATAACTTGAACCATCTTCTTCTGACTTGCAAACTGAGGGGAAATAATGGAGGGTACTAAGACCAAACGGTCGTATGAACATTGAGTAGAAATAAAAAATGATTAGACTTAGGTACCAAATCCAAAGTCAACAACAACAGGATCGATACCCAATCTAACACAAGCTAGATAGACACAGAGGGGACCACTTGTACTAGCAGCTGGGGGGGGGGGCAAAGGAGGAGAATATAGGATGCATGCTGGGAAAGGAGGGAGAGGGAGGACAACATTGGTGATGGAATGTCCCTGATTCAATGTCACTATATACCTAAAATTTTACTGTGAGTGATTTGTAATCCGCCTTGGTCAAAATAAAAATTATTATATAAAACAAAAACAGAAAAAACTGAATCTAATTAGATAAACTTAGCTCTCATGCTAAAGACTGTAAGCTCTTTGACTCTTATTGTGTGCCTTCTCCTTTTCTTGGCTTTGCATAAATGGATTGAATGTTGGTAATGGTTGGAAGCTATTAGATAATTAGCATAATCTGTTAATTGGTCTAATTTTTAATATGGGGAATAGTAATATCTAAGATTTTGGGGTTTGAGAAATAGAGCTTTTCTTTCAAAGCTTTTATTTTTCTTTTTGGTGACACTTAAGGGTTACTCCTGGTTATGCACTCAGAAATTGCTCCTGGCTTGGGGGACCATATGGCACGCTGGGGGATTGAACCTAGATCCACCTAGGCTAGTGTGTGCAAGGCAAACACTCCATTGCTTGTGCCACCTCTCTGGCCCCGAAAAATGGAGCTTTTGCATATAGCAGTTGTAGATTCAATCCCATCCCTATATGTCCTGAAAGGACCAGTGGCAGAGTAATCCCTGAGCAATGCAGGAGGTGTAGCTCCAGAGGCCTATGAGGTGTGGCTACAGACTAATAATCCTAGAGTTTTCAGCCAAATGTCTCAAATGTCTCTGTTTCTTATATCTTTATTTCTGTTATCTCATGACTTGAAAATATAACTATATGGGTGAATGAGTCCTAATTAGTAATGAAAACATTACATTAATCTTTCAAATTATCTGTTTTACTTTGCTATGTGAACATCTTGCAGCACTTACTTTGTTCATGTCAATAACCAGCATAAAACTCATTTCCACTCAATGAATGGTGTGAAACACGATTTCCTTTGATTAAAAATATATATTGCATGTAATTCTGGTCTGTATATTAAATCAAACTCATAATCTCCATAAGTCTGGGACTCTGTAAGTATTTTTATATAAATAAGTGTATTTCTAAGTTTTACTTCAAAATTCTTTTGAAGTTAAAAATTTTAAGATTCAGGCATGACAATTTAATGTAGAATTCTGTGAATGCCATTACTTTCAGCATTCACTCATTTTAGAAGAAAGCTTCCTTTTCTCACCTCCCACAGTCTGTAGAAAATTCCCTTTTTTAGAACAAAATTAACATTTGTTTAAAGCCTTTTCTCATTTATAGCACTTTCCACATGTTTTTAAGCTATTCTCAGAAAAATGAAAGAAAAATAAACATTTACATTGTTGTCATAGGGTAATCTGGTAGTGGCAGGTGTGACTTTAAAAGCGTCATGCCTGTAACAATAAGTTGGAGAATTTTTCTTTTCTTGCTTGTAGGATAGCTCATATTTGTCTGGGTACTCAGAAACAAGAGCTGTTTCTGTATTCAGGAACAAACTGAGCTGTCTTTTGAGTGCTATTAGATGGCTCCCCTAAAGTGAAGCTTGATGGGTATGCTCAAGTAACATCATCTCTTCTTAAGGATAGAACAACATACACGTGGAGGCAAAGTTTCCCTTTGAAAAAAAATTTTTTTTATGCTGCACAGACTTCAGTTGGGAGGACAGTAAGGGAGCAACCTCTGCAACTAGGTGTAGTCTGCCAATTCTAGTTCCTGACAGGTAGCAAGATGGATTCTTGTCTGTGAGAGCCTCAGTTTCCATTGGCTCTGGGAAGGGCAACTGTTTAGCCAAGCAATTCAAAGGAGCATAATTGTGCTTTCCAGTACACAGAAAGTCACCACATCTGTTTCATATTTTTGGCTTTTAGAACTGAACTAGAACAGAGAAATAAACATACAGCTTTGAATGTAGCGTAAAAACAAGTTCATGGCGCACAGATGAGCATATTGTATGTAACTCAGTGAAAATTTTCTTAATGAGGGCTTCTTTTGGCAAAATAAGAAATATTTCTGGTGTTAATCAACGTTTTTTTTTTAAAAAGATTTAATAGAAAATATTATCTATTTAAATGTCAAGGCAGTCTATCATTCCCCCTTAAATCTATTATAGCCAATTGTTGAGATAGCACAGTAAGATTCACGTGACCTATTGCAAATATTTGGGGAATCATCGTACTGCATTAGCCTTTCTAGTGCTAGTAATTTAAAAAATAATTTGGATGTGGTAGGGTAAAAACATTCAAGGCAATGAATTAGTACTTCATTAACCACTTTCATCTTTTATTTTGGTTCAAATGGAAATGCAGTCATTTGATATGTAAGTGTATATAATATGTGATGACTGTCTTTTAAAAATGTAATCTAGCAGAAAATACATCATAATTTGAATGTAACACTGTTTTAAATATAATTTTAACAATCTTCAGCATCTGGCATCTCAAAGAACGAGGTCATTTGAGGTTAAGAAACTTTTCCTTGAAAAAAAATAATCCTCAGACAGTGAATAAGGCAAGCATTTATTTAAACAATCAGAGCTCATGGAGAAAAGGAAAGAAAAAATTCTTTTTTTAAAGTAAGTTAGGGTTTGCATATTACTTTGGATTTTTGTATGATAGCTATTTTAAAGATAATGTTTTTGAGATCTTTCAGCTGAAGAATCTGACTTGAAATAATTAGGTTAAATATCATGAGGTTTGTCTTAAGGAACATTGGAAAGTCTTACTTGTTTTCTCTCAATTTGCAGTGATGCATTTTTGTATTTCTTTAGAAAATGTTTGTATTGCCAGTATTTTATAAGCTACATGATGTCAGGGATTATATCCTTGGCCATGTCCTTGAACAGGGACTTGTTCAGATAAGAATAGCAACTCACTGACAATTATTGAACAACAATAGTGCTTAGCCTTGGTATAAATTACTAAACTTAAATACATTTACCTATTTAATTATCTTTTAGATTCCAGAACTCGTGTGTGTGTGTGTGTGTGTGTGTGTGTGTGTGTGTATGTTTATGTATGTGTAAACGAGAGACAGGATCTTATCTCTAAAATCTTAATTTTCTCTAATTTATTAGAGAATGAACTGAGGTTCTGCAAGGTTGAGCAATTTGGTCTAGATTAAATACTTTATTATTAGCATATGTTTGAAAGTAAGATTTGTCCAAATTCAAACTGTCTGTGTCACCATATAATATGTAAAACTTTGTCTCTTTTCTAATTACAAATAAAAAATAATAGTTCTTATTAGTCACAGTGTGATGAAATCTAAAAATATACTAATTTTCTTGATTTTTTTGTTTTATTTTTTTTTCTTATTTTATCATTTGGGTTTTGTGAGTGTGTGAGTTCGTTGTTTCTTCCTGCCATCAGCAAAAGCAAGGTGGGATTAGAACTCATCTCTGTATCTAATATGAGCTGACAGGAGTTTAGTACAGGTCTGAAGATATGGACCAAGAGCCTTCATAATTCTATGCTACTGTCAGGAGGATAAATTATTCTGTATCCTTTTTCTGTCATTTTAAATCTGTTAAAGAATTGTGTGCTATAAAAATTTGAAACCTGTTTTTCTATTGTTAACATCTCATTTTTTTTATAGGCTGTCAGATTAGAAAGAGAGGCTGCACAGTTCAACTGTTATTTTCAATCAGTTACCCATCACATATTTTATATCAGAAAGCCAATGAGTATTTGTTAATTACAACGATCATATAATCTTTCAAATGCAAATAGTCTGACTCAGATTTCAGTTTGTTTGGTACCAAGCAATGATGAAAGAATTGTATAGTCTGATCGTTGTTTTACTCCCATCTGTGTGCACCAGGCAATCACCACTTACAGATGGTTGTGATTCAGAGACAGGTTGCCACATGCGAAAAAAGTATGTTTCAGTTATTTTAATAAGATTTATTGCGGTAGTCACAGTTAAATGCTTAAACCTTAATGATAATTGCTGCTAATCTTTCAAGAAAATGATTAGAGTTAATAAACCTCAAGAAGGATATTTTTCTGTAGACCAGCAAAATCACAAAGGTAAATTTTATGTTAACTCTCATATCTAATAAATTAATGTAGTGCGCACACCCCTCATTTTCTAAAATTGAATTTTATATAGGTAAATGTCTGTATTATTTGTACTGGGGAAGTTTAAACTCTTAGTTGATATAAAAAAACATAATGGTCAGGTGACCAAAAATTATTCTGAACTAAGCTAAAAAGATTTTATTAGCCTTGAGCTTTTTGGCATAAAATATTATAATATAAAATTTATCTTCTTAACCATTTTTAAGTGTACTCAGTGTTTTTAAGTTCTCTCAGTGTTGTAAATTCATAGTCACTGTGCCTTCTAGAACACTTTTGGGTTTATAACCAGAAACCTAGCAATCATTAGATAATTAGCTTTTATTCCCACTTATTCTAGCAGTCCCTAGTCATTTTTGAAAACTTCTATTATTTACTTTTAAATAAATAGTATATCTAAGCACTGTGACTATAAAATTGTTTATGCTTGAATTTCACTCATACAATGTACACGACTCTTCACTAACAAACCCATTCACAATTGTGCTTCAGAAAAACCAAATGCCTCAGAGTATAACCTCTTTAAAGAGGTGAAAGACCGATACAAAGAAAACTACAAAACACTGTTTCAAGAAATAATGGAGAACACAAAGAAACGGAGACATATACTCTATTCATGGGCTGGGAGGATTAAAATGGCAATACTTTCTAAAGCATTGTTCAGATTTAATGCATATAAGAATATCCATGACATTTTTCAAAGTGGATCAAACAGTCTTGAAATTCATTTGGTATAATAAACATTCACAAATAGCTACAGCAAGCCTTGGGAAAAAATAAAATGGGAGGAATAAATTTCCTCTACTTTAAACTGTACTATAAAGCAGTAATCATTTAAATAGCATGGTATTGGAATAAAGACAGACCCTCATATCAATGAAATAGACTTGGATATTGTGAAACTGACAAACTTTATTTATTTCTTTTTTTGGATTTTAGGTCACACCTGGTGGAGCTCAGGGCTTACATTTGGTTCTGCTCTCAGAAATTTCTCCTTGCAGGTTCAGGGGACCATATGGGATGCCAGGAATCAAACCCGGATCTGTCCTGGGTCAACTGTATGCAAGGCAAAAACTCCACTGCTGTGCTATTGATTCTGCCCAACTGACAAATTTTTTAAAGGATATAGATAAAAGACACATATAAGCAGTATTTAATTCTTTATGTGAGCCTAAATAGAAGAAAAATTCTATTTTGCTATATAAAATAAGATCAACAATAAAGTTCAGAACTTTCTAATATATATAAATAATGTATGTTAAAAAATTATAATTTGAAGTATATATGTTGCTGACATAAAATGTTATATATTTTGCCAAGTATCCTTGAAAATGTATGGTATGTACTATTCATATATATATATATATATATGAATGCATTTATGTGTTTATTTACATGAGGTTTTTTCAAAAATAGTTTGGGCCACACCTAACCAAGGAGTTACTCTTGCCTCTGCACTCAGAAATCACTATTGGCACTATGTAGGAGTCATATATAATTCTAGAGATCAAACCTTGTTATCTGCATGCAAGACCAGTGCCTTATCTATTGTATAATCTGTGGCCTCTATATGCATAGTTTTTGTAATTGTGAAGCTACTGCAGAGGAAATAAAGGTAAATTAAATGGTACTTTAACATGTACCAAATTCTGGGATACACTACTTCACTTTTTTTCTTTCTACTGGAGAAATACTGTCATTCAGGGCTAACAGGTATAGATCTATTTGGCATGTTCTGATTGTGGTTATTTCCTTTTCAGATCAATAAATATGCTTTTTTGTTTTGTTTTGCTTTTTGTTTTTTTGGGCCACATTCAAGGATGCTCAGGAGTTACTCCTGGCTATGCACTCAGAGATCTCTCCTCCCTTGGGGGACCATATGGGATGCCGGGGAATTGAACAGCAGTCTGTCCTAGGCTAGCATGGGCAAGGCAAGCACCCAACCTATTGCTTGCACTACTGCTTTGGTTCCTTAAATCAGCCTTTTGGTTTGAATGGAAACTGTGATTTTTTAAAAGAATGTGCTTTCTCAAATCTCTAATAGTGGGTGGAGAAATGTGGAGACTTAAGTATTTTGGAGATGTGTTCCACATTACCGAGACTGCTCACAGGAAAACAGAACATCCCATTTTGGGAAAAAAAGTTACTGGGCATTGAGTTTTGATTATAGATGGCCACAAACCATCTGTTAGACACATTTTAAGGCTTAATATTTTATTTCTTATACTATTCATCAATATTTTATCACTATATATTTCTAGGTTTATATAGTTTTGGAACTTCAACTTGGAGTTCATTCTGAAATAAAAGAAATTATTTATTTGTGGTTTAAGATAAAATGATCTACTTAGTTGTATTTTATTTTAAAAAATCAAGTTTACACATTTTAACAGAATTATTATGTAGAAAATATCACTCAAGATTTCATAGAATTCATCAATTTTTTTTAAATTTTTATTTATTTATTTATTTTTGTGACTGAAGTTCATTACACAGAATTATTTACGATACATAGTGACAATGAATGAAGGGCATTCCCACCACCAATGTTGTCCTCCCTCCACTCCTGTTCCCAGCATGTCTCCCACATCTCCCTCCTTAACCCCTCAGAATCCTAATGCAACTGGTCTCTACCTTACAGCTTGTTATAGGTTGGGTATCTATTCTGTTTGGTGTTCCAGTCTGGTCATTTTTTATTTACACTACATGTTCATATGACTGGTCCTGGTATCATTCTTTTCCCCCTCAATTTATGAGGCTGAATGATTCAAGTTATGTTATTCTGTTGTAGATAAAAAGATTAAGGAAAAGAGAAGAAATTTGGTATCAACTACTAAAAAAGAAAGAAAAATCACCAAATAATATTCACAAAAGTGGAAAAGAAAGAGAAAAGTGGAAGAAAAAAAAGAAGGAAAATAATATCAAAGAACAAGCAAAAAATAAAAACAAAAACAGAAAAAGTGCTGCAGTGACAGGATTTGGTGTTACCCCACCTTTTTTTTTTTTTTTTTTTTTTTTTTTTTTT
>PVKC010016824.1:0-20546 GCA_004027635.1 Crocidura indochinensis
CAAAAGTAGAATACTTTATTTTGCTTTTATTAGTTTGAGAAGTCCAATGCAGAAGGAGCTTGGGAATATGTGATATCTGAAACTAAACCCTGGTATGACAAGCATGCACTCTAGCCATGTGAGTTAATCTATCTTTTCCCCAAATCTTTTCTGTTTTAAATGTGTAATATTAATAACCTGCTTGTCAATCCTCTGGTCAATTTGGTGTGTGAAGGAAACCAGTTTCTTGATTTCACTCTAATAGCTCCAATATTTAGACCACAGATCATTCCAGAAAATATTAAGTATTTCTTGGGCTGGCATAATAGTATGGCAGGTACAGTTCTTGCCTTGCATATATCCAAACCAGGTTCAATTTCCAGCATCACACATGGCCCCCAAGTCTTTCAGAAATAAACCATAAGAGTAGAGTTAGGGATAAATTCTGAACACAGGTAGGTATGGCCACAAAACCATCTTAATATATCACTTTTCTAAAAGTGTAATCACATTTAGGTTCACTTTTTCATCATATATAATTTTGATATAATATAATAATGATTTGAGGAATATGATACTTTTAAACTTAAAAGAGGGCTTTCTAGAGTAGCTTTTGAAAGAAAAATCCAAACATTTAAAATAGACACCCTAAACTGTGTAAGAAAAAGTAGCAGATATATAATCAAAACAGAGGCCTCCTGGGGTGGGGTTAGGATTTAATTCTACCTTGGAATTATAGAGAAATCAAAATGTCTATGTTGTTTATATCCATGTGTGTTATCTGTATAAATAACTGACAGTATCTTTCTGGTGTGGACATAGAAGGGGAGAGACACAATACCACATACACAGAGACCACACATTCACATATATCCCAGAAAACTATGAGTACCTATGAGTGGAGCACAATACACACATAATTAAAACTGCACATGTCTCTGTTTAGTGTATACCTCACTATACACAAATATTAATCCCTGGAATCTATAAATGTTGTCATTAAAAGGAGTCTTTGCAGATGTTTTAAATTAAGGCTATTGAATGAATTTTTTATATTTTTTATTTAAACTCCATGATTATAAGGTTATTCATACTACATTTTTTTTCACAAAAAAGTTGTTCATGTGTGAGTTACAGTCAAATAATATACAAAAACCTTCACCAGTATGCATTTCCCACCACCAATTGGAAGATTATTTTTGATTAGCCTAAATGAAGTTACATAAATCCTAGTATAAAGGAAGAAAGAAGGGAGATCTCCCTATCTTCCTGTCTCTCTGCTCTCTGTTCTCTTCCTCTCTCTCTCTCTCTCTCTCTCACACACACACACACACACACACACACACAGTCATATGAAAAGAGAGCCAAGGGATTTGAAGATGTTGATGTTTAAGACTGGAGTGGTGAGTCGGAGTGATAATACGGCAGTAGAACATTTGACTTACATGTGGCTGACCTGGAATGGATCTGGGTTTGATTCCCAGCATCCCATATAGCCTGCCAGGAGCGATTTCTGAACACAGAGCCTGGAGTAACCACTGAGCACTGCTGGGTGTAGCCCAAAAACAAAAACAAAAGACAAGTGTTGTAGCCACAAATCCAGGACAGCCAACAAATTCTAAGCCAGAGCCTCAGCTTTATGCTGATCTTGTGTTGGTTCCTAAGAATAGAACTGAGAATAGATGCCCAGAAGCCTGGAATCTCCCAGGGATTTAATGTGCTATTATAAATCTCCTAAATAGGGGGCCAGAGAGATAGCATGGAGGTAAGGCATTTGCCTTCCATGCAGATTAGTTCGAATTCCGGAGTCCCATATGGTCCCCAAGCCTGCCAGGAGCAATTTCTGAGCATGGAGCCAGGAGTAAACCCTGAGCACTGCCAGGTGTGACCCAAAAACCCATAAATAAATAAATAAATATATAAATAAATAAATAAATAACTGTGAGGTAAAACCAAAGTTGAGTACCAAACTGCTCTAGATGAGCTCACATCACTACCTTCCAGTGGAAAAAAAATTAAGAAATGGATAATGGCTAAAGAAACTGTGGTACATATACACAATGGAATATTATGCAGCCATCAGGAGAGATAAAGTCATGAAATTTTTCTATACATGGATGTACATAGAATCCATTATGCTGAGTGAAATAAGTCAGAGGGAGAGAGAAAGATGCAGAATAATTTCACTCATATGGGTTTTAAGAAAAATGAAAGAAAAAATGAAAAATATAATAATTTTCAGAGACAAATGAGAGGAGGGCTGGAAATTCCAGCTCACTTTATGAAGCCCACCCAAACAATGATGAGTGTAGTTAGAGAAATAACTACATTGAGAACTATCATAACAATGTGAATAAATAAGGGAGGTAGAAAGTCTATCTAGAGTACAGGCAGTGGTGGAGTGGGGAGGAGGGAGATTTGGGACATTGGTGATGGGAATATAGCACTGGTGAAGGGGGGTATTCTTTACATGACTGAAACCCAACAATAATCATGTTTGTAATCAAGGTGTTCAAATAAAGATATATAATAAAATGGAAAAAAAAAAGAAATGGAAAGAATAGCAGTGAAATTAGCCATCCCCAAAATTATCCACATGCTTTGTATGAGTTAAAAATTCCACAGACAACTGTCATTTCAATCTCATCGACTGATGATGGCTAACAATAGTTTTGAGGACTATGGCATGGTCAACATCATGATCTGTTTAATTCCTGTTGAATTGCTGTCCAGTGAATTCTCAACATGGACAAGTTAGTGGCACTTGTTGGCAAGATCAAGTTTAAAAAACACCACATTTTTCATATGATGTTTTCAGACTATGTGGCCTGGGTTGATGAAATCTAGAGACATAGGAACTTCTATGTTATTTTATATATTCCAAATTGTTCTCTGAGGATTGGTCCAAAAGTCACTTAATTCCCTTCCAGTTCTCAGGCCACTCAGCATCCTATCAAGCAGGTTATCATTTCAGCAGCCACTGCCAAGCCAGACCAGAAAGCAAGGGTTCACCTCGCCTGTCTCCTTCAAGAAGCAAAATCTTGCCTGAGGCCAAGCAAAGCTTCAAATTGATGTAATTTGAAATTTCAAACTGCCGGATGCAGTTTTGCTTCCGACTGCCATCTGCTTTTCCAGCATGCAATGACACTGAGACTGTTTTATTTGTGTTTGCTCAACCAAGTCCACCAGTAAAATATTAATAATTTCCCCAGCGCCTGGGCGGTTTGCGTGCTTGGGATGCGATCCGAACATTCATCAAGCTCATCAAAGTTATGAGCAAAATAATTTTTCTCCTAAGCGGGGAGGAAAAGGGGGGTGGAATCTGGATTTTTATTACCCGTGCATATCACTAAGTGACACTTTTAGCTTTCTCTGCACAGGCAAAGAAAACAAGTGCCTTGCTTCTGGTCCAACATTAGATACACTTATTCTATAGAGATATCATTTCTACCCAAGCAAGGAACTAGGTAACCTGTGGATTCTAGGAAGATAAAACAAACTGGCCTTATCCCTATTACCTCCTTCCTTTACTACGCCATTTCTTTGATCTAAGTTTCATTGCATAGATAATTAATCATAAGTTCATTGACTTCTTCCCAAGTCTACTGATAATGTGCCCCTTTCTGGATCATCTGGCTTATCTCAAAAAGCTACCTATGTTTTCCAAACTTCTAAAATCACTTTTCTTCCCTTTATCAAGCAATTAACAGAGCTCAAGTTTGTAATGTTTAGCAGATCTCAGCAGTCACTTTCTTCCCACTGCCCTAAAGAAGTACTGTGTTTTTCATCAAGGATTAAAAGGTTTCTCCTCTCATTCACACCCTAGTACCATATGCTTGGTTAGTTTGTCTTCTCATGGTAAAATACGCATTCTCCTGCCTGATGGGTTTTGCACAGCAGAAAAATTTTTATAGCGCATCACAGCCTTTACCTGTACACAAAGTTTTATAAGCTATGACTTATTTCAGTCATACTCATTTTTAAAATGTAATAATGTCCAGGTCACCTTGGTTTATCTGTTTATCTATAGCATTTGTGTGTTCCTCAAGGGATGAAAAAATAGATTAGTTGCACTGTTTCTTTCTACATGGGTAGATTTGAAAGAAGGACCTCCCTAACACTATACCCAGGAAGCACATATGGTCAAGTGTTCAAAGGGTCTGAAAACAACCATTTGCACTGAAATACTGGTTTTGCTACTTCCTAGTACCAAATTTGGGTGATTCACTTAACCACTCCTTGTCTTTAGCTTGCTAATCTATAAAGTGGACATAATTATAGCACTGACATGTAAGTTACAGGCAAGACTGGATATTTTGATAAGTATTGAGCATCAATAGAACTTGGCAGAGAGCAAAGAGCAAACATTCAATTAGCAGTACAACACTAACTCCAGACTGTCCATAACTCTGGCAGCAGGTCTGTACGTTGTTAAAAGAATCATAGTCTCACTAGGAGATGCCTTAGCTCTGGCTGTTTTTCCTGTCAAGAATGCCCTTCATCCATCATTGTCCATCTGGAAGATTGTGGTGTCTTCTCCACGCTCAACTGAAAGGTCAACTCTTCTAGGAGACCTTTGATATGGCATGAAAAGGAGAGGGATGTGGGTCAGACATGCTTGGCTTGAAGTGCAGCATTTCCTCTTTCCTGCTGTACAAAGTTGAGAGCTTTGGTTGATTCACCTGAGTCTCGTTTCACTTGGCTATAAAACAGGCACAATTACCCTCCTTATAAAGAAGTGTATGTCCCTTCTGCTACATTTTTATTTCTGAAAACTCTTTTCCTTGACCCCTAATGTGGGTGAAAATTGATGGCTACCTCACTCGGGCACCTCTATTATAACCACAGTTACTGTTTTCTGAACAAAATGCGAGGTCTCCTTTATAGTTTGAGGCAATTATTATGATATAACCTGACTGCTGCCTCTCTTTCCAGTCCTGTTTTCTAGTGTCCTATTTATTCAGAGTTCCTGTTTCCTAAAACCAAAAGTCAGGGCTAGAGAGATAGTAATAGGGTTAAGGTACTTTCCTTGCTTCCTGCTGGTTCCAGTTCAAGTCCCTGGCAGGTTGCATGGTTTCCTGAGTACCAACAGGGATTTCTTATGAACACAGAGTTAGAAACAGCCTCTGAGCAACATTAGGTGTGTCACTACCCCCAGAATCACAAATCATATTGTCATGTCTCTCTAGGCAACTGAAGCAACTTTGAATCTCTTTATCTATAATATAAGTTAAATCACCTTTCAATTATATTAATGGCTCTTAATCATTCTCAAGCTTTTCATGCTAACTTTTATTTCAGCCACTACTCTATGCCATTAGTTTTGGAAGAAATGTTCCAATTGTCCTAGAAAAGACCATGGAGGCCAGGCTATGGATCAGACTGCACCTCTTCCTAGAATTATCTTCTAAAAAAATCTCATCAAATGAAATCTTACCTCAATGACTGATATCCAGCTAAACCAATGCAAATTTCCCAAAATTTTTCCTAATTTCTACTTTGCTCATATTCCTTTCACTCCCACCCAAACTGGAATGAATGAATCAGTTAACTGATAAGAGCATAAAAGTCTTAAAACCAACTATTGTTCGATGGTAGAGATGGTCTCAAACCCAAATATTCTGAGTTTAACTCTTTTCTGAATTCTTTCTTGCCCTGTGTCATGCTGGTTCTCTTAGATCTTCCTCATGAAACCCCCAAACCTATAAGAAGCAGTAGTTTCTCTCAGATTTTCTTTTTGTTTTTGTTTTTGGACCACACCCGGCAGTGCTCTTGGGATACTCCTGGCTGTCTGCTCAGAAATAGCTCCTGGCAGGCACAGGGGACCATATGGGACATTGGGATTTGAAGCAACCACCTTTGGTCCTGGATCGGCAAGGCAAACGCCGCTGTGCTATCCCTCTGGACCCTCAGATTTTTATAATTCTGATACTGTTAGACATAGAGGGCTGTTTGCTTTTCCTTTTATTTCTCTTGTTATGTCTGATAGCTATATCATCAAACAAGCAATGCTGGAGGAATATAAAGACATGCAGCTTTTGGAAAGAAATATGGCTCTGTGTGTCATTAAATGCCAGAGAGATAGTATAAAGAGGTAGAATGCATGTCAGGCATGAATAAGGTCAAAGTCTATCCCTGGACCAAAGGGCACAATTGGAACCACTGGAATAGCCTTGAAGTCACCAGAATAGCATTAAGAGGAAACCATATAATCTAGTCATAGGAACAAAGCAATCTAACCCCCCAAAGTCTGGTATTTAGTCAAATGATCTAGGAGTGGTCAGTGAGCATCTAGGGAGGCTTCCAATCCCCCATAAAAAAATAATGCCAGCAAAATATTCATAATCCTTTGTTTAGAAATTTCTTTTCTGAAAATCTTTTTTTTAAAGAAACTATTCAATGAAAAAGAAGCTATGATATATAGACTCAATGGAATACTGAAAAGTCACAGCCAAAGGATGGCGCTGAAACCAACTCAACTACAGATAACTTTGTAATATGGTGCTTTAATAAAAATTTAAAAAGAAAACAGGAAATAATGCAACTTGCTGCAATATGAATGGATCTAGAAGGTACCATGTTAAGCAAAGTAAATTAAAGGGATAATAACATATTTTTGATCATCTCATTCATCTGTGGTATTTAGAAGAACAAGGCAGAGAAACAGACAGTATCAATGATGGCACATGTTTGGCCCTGGATTACTGACTTTAGGAAACCAAATTAGTGGGTAATAGGAAGTGAGGGATAAGTGATGTGATGGTGTCAAAATAAAACATTGGCCAAGTATCTTGAACACATAGTAAAGAAGGGAGGCAACTGTGCATCAAAGCCATTAGCATCAGCACTATTTTAAACATAAGATCCAGAATTCGTAATTAAAGATAAAAAATGAAAACCAAAGAAGCCATAATAAAATAAGCTCACCAAAAGATGGGGTGTGGGTAAGAGAGGACTGTGGCACAGTGGGGAGGGGGTGGTTTGCTGACATTGGAGTGGGTTTGGAATTGGAACATTGTAGGTCTAGAACATTACTTTTGACAGTATTGTAAATCATTATAACTAAATAAAATTAATAAATTAATGAAAGAAAAACTAATAAAAAACATTGCACATAAGAGATTACCATAGATTGCAATCATGCTAAATGCCTAACAGTAAGGAAATGGAAGCGATTTAAAATTTCATTTCTCACATCAGAGAAAATAAAACTCCTAGCTCAACTCCTTAATAGCTGTTTTTTCTTTAGATAAGATCTTTGATGTTTCTTCGCATTCCCTGCCTCCTCTCTATAGTCATGCATTTGTCTCTATAAAGTAATAATAACAGAACTGACTTCACAGGCTGAAGACTGAATGAACTCTTGTGAGGAAAAAAATTAACTCTGATTCTAACACATTGAAAACTCACAATAAAGATAAGCTATGGAGGAAAGGGGGAGACTGAGGAGAAGGAGTGGGGGAGGAGAAGGAGGAGGAACAGAAAATGAAGGAGGTGGGGGCAGAGCAGGTGGAGGAGGAGAGTGAGAGAAAGGAGGATAATTAGAAAAGACAGCCCCTGGTTAGCATATTATGCAGTTATTAAGCATTATGTTTACAGAGTTTGAATTAATAATTTGGAAAATGAATTAATGATCAGTGAAAAAGCAGGATTTAAAATGGTATGTATAGTTATCATTGAATGAACTTAAAGAAAAAAACCTAAAGAAAGTGAGAGAAGATATTAGTAATAGAGAATTCATGATAAGTTCAAATATGTGCATACAGGGGTAAATCATTCTCTAGTATCTTCACTCCTTCTACCAACTTTGTCCAGATAGTAGCATGGAAAAACCTGAATACACAGCCAAGTTCACACAGTTAACTTTCCTTCATCAGTTTGACTATCCTTCCATGTGATGGGAGTTTTGTCACCATTGTGAAATGGGGCAATAAACAGCCTGTGTATTTGGGAAGAATGACATAAATGATATAGATATCATGATATCATGGATGGTGGCCCAGAACAGAGTCTAGGTCAGAATTCTATTCAATAAGTATCCACTTCCTTTCTCTGACTTCATTTGCTTTATTCTAAAATGTCTGAAGTGGATCTGAGGCTTACAGAGAAGGAGAAAGGGAGAGGGGCAAAAAGGTTGAAGGGGTTCAAGAGAGATGGAAGTGGACAAAAGTGAGCATTTTGGGATGTGTGAACTGAAAAGTACTCCTGAAACAAACACAATCATTGAAATCTAGTGTTTTCTTAAAAAATGTTTTATTTCTGTGTGCTAACCAATTAAAAAAAGAAAAGATTTATTAAAGTGATTAGCAAGAGAAGCACCTGAGAACCCATCTCTGATAACATCATAGCACATCGCATCACCTGTCGATGCCTTTGGTGACCTGGACAGTTGTCTACAGAAATGACTCACTGGTACCTTTCATGTAAGTTTTTAAGATCTGAACACAGGTTCAAGTTCTTCCTCTGCTATTTGAAAGTTCTCCTGTGCACTTTGTAAAGCATAATTCAGCATTTAGGTCATCATCCATCCCCAAAATGAATTGTGATTTATGAAAAGCTCTCTTCTTTCTGTGACAGAAAGTTACCCAGCACTCTGGTACCTGAGGCTTGGATAACATCCCACTTCCTAGAAAGAACTTTGTCTCATATAGAAATTCATGTGGGTCATAAAATTTAGCCAGTTCAGTTCGGCTTACACTTTTCTTCATAAAGTATTCAGCACCACAACCTTTCATAGAGAAAGTCAAGTGGAATGCCATACATATAGAGTAGAACCTAGTTTAGGTAAAGCAACTTTTGAAGCAGAGTCACCTTGATCCAATACTTGAATGCTCACAATGTGTTTCCTGCAAATATTTAACCAGGAGTGAATCCGAGTAGTGGATCTTATCCACTTGGCTCCAGAATCAGCCCATTCAAGCTTTAGATCTGTTTCTTCTTAGATAACTGACTTTATGTCTCTGGTTCTTCGTAAAATGCAACTCTCAAGTGTGGTCTGGATTCAAGCCTCTCTTGGTTGGCAAACCTAATGTCTGCTTTGGGCTATACTTGTTTATCTTTTCAATGAGCCATGTTAGCATTTCTTTTGACTCAAGGTCTTTAAGAAGCTAGTCGCAAACAGAAAAAAAAAAAGTGAGTTTCATTTTTCCAAAACTGCCTTTCAGAGAACAAACTTCTCTACCTCCATGAGCTCAAAGTCTGGCTCTCCTCTTTTCTCCTGCCCATTGCTTCCATTGCTGGCAACTGATTTTCTTTTCAGTGTTATGATTTCAGTTCCAGCACCTCCCATCCTTTTTTGTTTTGTTTTGTTTTTGGGTCACACCCGGCAGTGATGAAGGGTGACTTCTGGCTCTACACTCATAAATCATTCCTGGCAGGCTCGGGGGACCATATGGGATGCTGGAATTCAAACTACCGTGCTTCTGGATGCAAGGCTAACACCCTATCTTCATGCTATCTCTTCGGCCCCAAGTACTTCCCATCTTTAAATAGAATGGAGTTTATAGCATCACCCTTTCTATAAATCTCTGTGCATACCAGTTTCTGTGTTAATCATTTTCACCAATATTTTCTCATTTAGTGGGCATGAACAGACTGGAAGTTGAAATTTTGGTCCTGTTTTGCCAAAAGCAGATGGAGCTGAGGGAGAGAAACAGGTTTGAGGTTATAGAATTTTTAAGTGGTGAAGCTGGTTTGCAGCAGGTCTGCATGGCTAGAAATTCTTGCTCCTAATACTGTTCATTCCTCTTCTATTACTTATTGGGTCAACAGGCTTCCTTCCTTCCTTATGAAGACAAAACATAGAGATAAGGCTAGAGAATGCTTTCTCTAAGTCAAATTTCTGATATTCTGATATGCACCTATTTACTGCAATATGGATGAAGAGGAGTCTGACCTTTGACACTGTAAGTTAAAAGCAGAAACCTGAGGGATTAAGCAAGTTGCTCAAGCCCACACAAAAAGATTAGGGTGTAGAGAGAACTAGACAGGGTCTCTTCCCTAAAAAAAAAAAAAAGGAGCAATTTCCTTATTGAAAGCCACTCAAAGATTTAAGGAAATATTTAGAACAACATATTTTTGTCAGTGGATGGTGGGACTCCTAAGAGGCCAATGATCTCACAGGGAATAGCAAAAGAGAACTCAGCCAGGGCACATAACTATCTTCAAAAGTACATGCATTGGATGCTCAGAGGCTCAGAAACCTAGAACAATTAAGGCTCCACAGACTATGAATGAGAAAGGCACGGATGGGAGGGAATAGATAAAATGTGTCATGTCCAAAATAGTGTCACTCTTCAGGTAGGTCACAACCCTCCCTTTCATGCCTTTCTATTTCTAGAAACCGTGGCAGCCAAGTCCATGATTCACAACTACCACCATTCACAACTGCCATTGATCAACACCATAGACTCCTTAAACTTGCAAAAGAGAAGTAAGTCAAGCTGCAAAAGTTCAGATCTTGCAGCTGATTGCACTGGGGCACTTTGACAGAGAGGCAGGACAAGTCCACTGCACTATTGAAGCCTTGGCAGCTATATACATCCCATAAGCATTACTTTACTAATGGCCCAACTTCACTTTTCCATTAATCTCTGTAGGATATACCTAATTGCCAAAAAATCAAAGTATCCATTTTTGGAGACTGAGATCTCTGCTAACAGAGATTGGGTTACCATCTTCCCTTCCCTTGAGCCTCTTCTAGAAATCTTCACAACCATTCCCACAATCCACACCAGCTACCATTTCTGCCCATAACCCAACTCTATATAAGTCTTGGTCATATAAGTGGCTGCGTGACACTTCCATATTTTACAATACTGACATCCCAGTAGATGTGAAATTATCATAGAAATCCCCAAGCTCTACAAACAAAACTTAGTAGACCTTCAGACAATGTCATAATGATCCCATTGAAAGATATGATAATTTTTCACAAATTTTCTTGTAATGAAGTTTTTAAAAAAAATTCTATTGCCATTTAGTTGTACCAAAACAATAGTAAGTAAATCAATTCATACATTCCAAGTGGCAGGTTTGGGTGAGGATGGGACACTGAGGACAATGGTGGAGGGAATGTCACACTGGTGGTGGGATTGGTTTTAGAACAGTGAATGTCAGAAATAACTGTATTATGATTAACTTTGTAAACCACAATTTTTTTTAATTTTTGGTTTCTGGGTTCCTCCTGGCTCTATGCTCAGAAATCGCTCCTGGCAGGCTCAGGAGACCATATGGGATGCCAGGATGTGAACCTCCATCCTTCTGCGTGCAAGGCAAATGCCTTACCTCCATGCTATCTCTCTGGGCCCTGTAAACCACAATTTTTAGCAAAGAAGTTTATTTTTGAAAAACAAAAACAACAAAGAAGTGTCACTCTGAAAGATACCAGCCCAGCAGTACAGATGTACAGCTGCCACACAAACAGCACCAAAGCCAACATAAAAGCACACATACAACTTGAAAACAGCAAGTCTGCTCTGTGCTTTTTTTCCCCATCATCTTACAAAAGCCTCTTATTCCTTCAAAATTACCTCCAAGCAATCCCCTGTCAAGTACTAAAATAAATTCAAGGCAATTAGAATGGATCTATAGTGAGCCCAGAATATGACCACAATGGTTCTGGGGAAATGACTCCAGATTCATCTTCCCCAGAAAAGTGTTATTTATGTAAGAAAGATGCTGTGCCATCCCATGGTATAAAAATTGTGTGTGCATGTGTGTGCGTGCACACACACATTTACTATGACAAATGGATGCAACATCTCAAGAGTGAAATATTGTGTTGTGGGTTACAAGCCAAAGCAAGGCAGCCCCGCTCCAGTAAGCACTTATAAATTGTTGCAAACAATATCAAGAAATAGGCCTTGGTAAAAATAACAGCTGCAGGATTGCAAGGCTCAGGACTAGCTTCAGAAAAGAAAAGGGGGGATGAATACAATCAAATCCATTGCTTCCAATATTATGCTGGATCTCCAGGGTGGTCTTGTGTTTCTAATTAATATTTTCCCCCAATTATGCTCATGATGGTAAGTATGCTAAATGCAAAACCTACTCCTTTCTCCAGCAGGAAGCTCTCTCTAAGAAAAGAGAAAGGCTGGGTAGCTTCATTGTGATGCAAAAGAATGCAACAATTAAGAATATCATTTTGGAAGATGTCAGCGGCCTAATTACTCATAGGGCTTGCAGCAAATTAAGCAGTAGGTGAATTAGCTCATTTAATGAGATCTTAGAGTTTGGAGGCAAGGTGCTTTTACTTTGCATCTCAGAGACATTTCTGGACTCTGTGTTAATAATTTGGTCACCCCAACATGCTATTAGCTCAACAAGATATCATGTAGAAAGCACAAAGGTCTGTTGCTTAACAGGGTCTATAAAACCATAAAAGTGCCTTTCTCTGAATTCCTCTCTCTTCCTTCTCCTCTACTTTGCTTCCCAAATTCTATTGTCCAACAATTTGAAATGTATATGGTTCAGAATAGGGTTTTGAGAAGTCAAAACCCTCAGGGTGGCTAAAGCACTTATGAAGCTTGATAGAAATCAGATTGAAAACCTGCTTGAGTCTTTCTATCTCTCCAAGCTTGCATGGCAGGGTTTGTAATGTAGAAATCATGGTGCCTGTATTTGCCTTTACCCATTGAATTTTTAAGACAGAACTTCTTAAAGATGAGAATATATGACATTTATCTCTATTTTCTACTACCTCACCTGTGCTGAGAACATAATCCATGCTTAATCTGTACTCAACAGAAACAAATCATTTTGTAAGATGGGTGAATAAATGGTAGATGAGAAAACTGAAGAAGAAAAATGGTGAAGTTTCTAGTATGGTTCTTCTCCTTCAAAAGAGGTGAAAAGAGCCACAAGTCATAGCCATATAGAATTGTATAGATTCCCAAAGAACAGAAGTGTATAGTTTCCCTGGCCAGCTCTATTCTCTCACTGAAGGAGTGAATCTAACAGAAGGTGTGGCCGGTGCTCTTTAGTAATGGACAAGTCCAGAGCCAGTAAGACCACCCAATACAACTTTAGCATTCTGAGAAACAGTGTGAATCACACCCCTGACTGAGCCACAGGGCCAAGATTGCCCCTCTAGGAACTTCCCATGGTCTATTTTTACTATCCTCCAAGTAGATACTGCAACATATTTTATGGATGAAGAACCTGAGCTCAGTGATGAATCAGTCTGCACAGACAGGTATTGTTTGATCAGCATCTTTCCAGACAGTGCCAGTCTTACTCAGTCCAGAGACCTATGGAGGATGCACACTGGACTGTGAAGACCACTCAACTCCCCTGTAGGCCAGTTAGGGAAGGAACCACCTGGTTTAATCTCAAAAAATATGACCTTATCTTCTTTGTTTCCTTGGTTTTCTGACTAATGTATTTTCTATCCTAGAGGAATCCCAAACAAGAACCCCAAACCCAAAGATTCCTATCTGTGGCAGAGAATAGGATGTTTCCTGTGTTTTAATTTCAATTGGGAGCTGTCTTCCAAAACTACCTCCTGAGTCACCTTCAGACAATGCCAATTCCACCTGCCTCACTGTACCTTCGACAGTTTAGATCCCTGTATTATGTGCTTGCTGGTAATAACTGCCACCATGGAAACTATTTCCTAAGGTCAGGGAAAAGTACAGGAGGCAAAGTGCTTGCCTTGCTAGGAGCCATCTATGATTCGAATTGCCAGCATCACTATGGTCCCCTAACCATAGTCAGCAGTCACTCCTGACCAGCTCTGGATCCTTAGGAACAATCCCTGAGTATCTTTAGCATTGGGATTTACATGCATTGATCTCTCTACTCTTATACAGGCATGAAGCAGTTACTTGTAATATCCACATTCATTAGATAATGATACTGGGGGATAGAGAGTATAAGTGCATTGTTTTAGGCCATTCGATGTGTAAGGATTAGAGCACAGATTTTACATCAGATGTTCAAGTTTCTATCTCAAGTGCCATCTATTCTCAATTGCCTTTATTATAAAAAATATGCTTTACATAAAACTAATATCCATCCTTTTGGAAGCTCTATGGAACTGGCCATGTTCCTCTTTCTGAAAGCACCCAGCATAAGTTAACTTCATTTATGGGATGCTCCCAGGATAATGGAAACTCAGGCACCTGCAGCATAAGGGCTTAAGCAGAATATTCAGCCCAGCACAGACATATCCCAACTCCATATTCTAAAATAGTAACTCAAGTTATAAGAACATTTTTATGTTAGGTTTTAACTTTTACTCAATGCGCACAGACATATTCTAATGGCCTGTCCCCATCTCAATAGCACACAGGAGGAATTTGGTTTCTAGTTACTGAGTTGAGATATATGGGGCAAAGTGTTGTAGACTGTATTCAAGGGGGGGGGGAATAACAGGCAAACAGCACCACTGAGAATCTTGGTATTCAAACTGGGGTGTGTCAGACATGGAGACTCTTTCTAATTTACAGAGCTATGGAACATCCCAAATGAATGATTGAACCACTACCACACAGAGGACAGAGAGGTTCAAAGGAAGGTTTTGCTGGGGAAGAAAAACTTGGTCTCTCCCAATAGGTCCTTCACTGTGCCATTAATTACCATTTGTAGAAGATGCCTCCTGCCTCTTCAGGAACCGCACAGATGTTCTAATGTGCTGGTAAAGGAGACAGACGAGAGTACTGGGAATGCTGTAAAGGCTCTCCTCCAAAAGGGGAAAGATTTAAAGACCAAAAAAACCCTGAGGTGACTAAAGGAAGAGAAAAAGGGGAAAAGTCAACAAAATGAAGAGTTGGAAGCATGAAGAGTCCTTAATCTTCTTATTGCAGTCAGGTAGATAAAATGGGAAAAAATACAACCACTGTCAGGGTGGGGCCCATTACAGCAAGAGCCATGTGAGTTTGAGCACATACAGATCCATAGGGATCAGAGTCCTCTACTCTGAGAATGAGTATACTGGTGAAAGATTCTACCCATAGGTCTGGGGACTTGGAGCATTTTTAGTTTACAGGTAGAACAAGAGTGACCCCCATGCAAGCTAACTTTGGTAAGGAACAGAGATCTAAGGAGATAGAAGTACTGCAAAACTCTGAGCCTTGTCCCTCACACACACTTCAGGCTCCTCTTTCAAAACTTCAATGATTAAATTATGTCCTCTGGGCAAGTCACTCCACCTCAATGAGTCTCTTCCTTACTATAAAAGGGGCCTTACAGAAAGGAGCATGAAGAATCAGTGTGGGTGCTGAAGATGCAATTCCTTTAAAGGCTCTATTTCAGATTCTTACTCCCACCCCACTTTTTAGGAGAGGAACACTTACCTCAAGATAAGAGGATCCTGTCATGAGATTGTGTTCCCTGGGAGTCTTCCATGGCCTGAAGAGGTAGAGATCCCAGGACCTGTTAGACACTATGGCAGCAACTGATTGAGTTTGAAGAGCTCAGGCTTTCCTGATAGGGTGTAAAATTTGAGAGATCTAGAGTTGGGGACCTCAGGCACCTAGGGTTCCACTGACTTTAAATGCTCAACAGCCCCAAGTTTCTGGAACTTATTGTGGATCTATATATAATATGACGGCCATTTTAGCATAACCCGACATTCTTAAGAGGGACTTCTTCACAGGGTCACTGAAAGGCAGAATCTCTTAAACCTCAGTTCCAGACCTTATTGCTACTCCTCTTTTCAGCTGACAGAGACATTTTCAGTAGATATTTTCAGTCTGGTCCTTTTACCCTTCCCCCCCCAATTATTTGAGAGAATATTGTTTAAAAAGAATCATAGAATCACATCTTTGCAATTGCCCTTTTACTGGGACCTGGGGCAAGTGAATGAAAGTCCCTGTACAACAGGTTCCCTCATGCAGAAGTTAATTGTTACTTCTGTTCCCTCATGGAATGGACATGAGATTGAAATGAAGAATGAAGGAAGGCCGGTGCTTAAAATAGCATGAAACTTGCAACTGATGCTCCTGTCTTGCTGCTCTGAAGAGCTCCCACCCTCCTGTGTGTGTGTGTGTGTGTGTGCGTGTGCGTGTGCGTGTGTGTGTGTGTGTGTGTGTGTTGTGGCAGGGTTGGTGGAGTCTCTTCCAGCATGCCTCATTCTCTGAGATGGACAGGATGCAATTCACCTACCACGTAAATGCAAATGACATAAATATCCAAAACAAATAAGCCTAAGACAGTTTATCTGAATTTAGAAAAGCGGAGTGTTCTCCCCTCACTCACACAGACAGGACCGCCAGGACTTCAAACTGAATGTCATATATGCTAGGAGAGTTGCCTTTCCAAGACCCCAGGAAGCTCTCATCTCTAAATTTCCTCCCACTCAGTTCCTTTGAAGAAAAAGTTCTGACAGAACCACTAACGACAGATATGAATTTCGAAGCAGATATCCATTTTTAACGTGGGAAGGGAAACATTAAGATGTCAAACTAGGGTCTGCTAAATGAGCATCTGAAGCCCACACAGGGGCAACTGGGGACTGGAGTCTTGGAGAAGTAATTGCCACAAATAAGACTCAACTGGACATTGATTTATTCGGCCCGTTTGCTTGATTTTTACATCGAGCTTCTCAGTTGGCAATTCCTCTCTGTTTTTCCTTTTCAGGAGCATGTCTCCAGCTCATCTGGATGGAAATGTTTTCCCATTACCTTACTAATTTGTGGATTTTACCCACCCTCCACCTCTACTCCCCTACTTCAATATTCAATGTCTGAGTGGGAATGAAACAAATGACGGGCCATTTCTCCTGGATGGGTCAGGACCTGTATTTGTCATTTACAACCCAAGATTGTCATCATCCAGTTCAGTCAGGCTGTCATGCATCCCAGGAGTTCCTTGATGAAAAGATAGAGGAGAAGGAAGCCATAGGCAGGAACAGAGAGTTAGTCAGATGGCGCAAGTGTCTCATCAGTGCCATCAGTAAGAGTGATGGTCAACTGAGACTTCACAGGATTCCAAAATAATGATGGTACTGATGTGATAAAAAGCACTTATTAAACCCTTACCACATACACATGCTACCTCGTTTATCTGTGCAACAGCATAAGGTGGACTTAGAGAGGATAAATGACTTGCTGAAATCATATAGCTGGCAAATGGCAGAGGTGGGATTCCAATCCACACAACTTTCTTTACAAACCCTATGCTCTCTGCCACTATCAAAATCTACCTTTATTTAACTTCCCCCAAAGCAAAAAGTAGCCATTTGTTAGGTTCTTTTCCAATTCGACTATAAATGCAGACTCTGTTTGCAACCTCTCAACAAAATTCTGAGAATACCTCACAAAGTTCTTGTACAAAGAGGATCATTGAAGATAGAAAGTTGAGCCACTCACCAAAGGGTACCCAATCTTTAGAGATGATGAAAGGTCCAACACATGTCTTTCTGAGCTGGAAATACTCATCTATCCTCATAATACTTTCCTCCCAAAAGTCTAGATACGCTGTGAAGACTTCACTTGCTGTAATTCAACCCCAGTTTAACGGGTCTAAAAACAGGGACATGGTGAGAATTAAGAGAATACAACAGACATAAGGGGAAAAAGCATGAGAACAGAGGGCTTCCAGCCTCATGGACTGAGCACCTAGGATACATCCCCTAAGATCTTTATTGTACGGGCTTAAACTCCATGAGGAGTGGGAGAAGGCAGAGTAGTTAACAGACAAAAAATACCTATCTTAAGGTAATCAAGCCTAGGTGGGTCTTTTATAACTCAAAAGGGATGGGTGAAGGGGAAAAAATCAGGGCAAAGTTTCTGTTTGGGTAAAGCTGGTGTGAGCCCAGTATGCTTTGCTATAATAGTCAATGGGCCAAAGAAGTCTAAGTAAGGTAGAGGAGCATATGGGAAAGTAGTGATGGTGTGGGGATACCACATACTCAGTTCTAGAAGAGCTCAAAGACAAAAAGTCAGGTTGGACTCCAGCAGAGCAATCCCAGAAGACACTTCTAGAGGTTTATGAGAGAGATCAGTATCAGTAACACTACTGGGAGTCTAAGAGATTAAGTCAGGTATCAGGGCTCATTCAAGGCTCTAGAGCCCTAGGATCATAGCACTCTTCCAAGAAATGCTATTGGCAGGTAGACAGGGAGAATAAAAAGAGCATTAGCTAAGTTTCTACTGTGATCCATAAATGCTCTCCCTGAGTCCATATGCAATTTTTAGAGCCCCCCCCTGCTAAACACGTTTTGACCCCTTTCATTCACACTTTACCCAATTACTCATGCTTGACACAGTGTTTGACAAAAAATACAAATATCAAAACAATATGTGAATTGGAAGAATGGATTCATCTTCTGTTATTATAGTCTAAAAATAATTCATAGATGCAGAAGTTACTAAGAAAACATCACTTCTCTTCAAAGGGTGTTGAATAATTCTATGAATATTGACAAGCTGTAACTTTTCAGTGATCTAAAGATTGAGTCAACTACTGCATTTGAGGCAGTCATTTTGAGGAAGAGGGGCACACCTGGCTGTGTACAGGGCTTATTCCTGACTGAACTCAGGGATCACTCCTGGGGAGCTTATGGGACCAAATGGTGTGTGAAGGATCAAACCTGGGTAGGCCATGTTCAAGGCCTTCTACTGTACTATTCATCCAACTCCTGGTAGAAAAAAATTTATCCTGATAGATAAGCCAGCAAATGAGCTCCTGCCCCTAGTCACCCATAAAAAAGGCAGGTCAGACAGGATCTCACCTCATGGTGGGAGCAATGCATTATTGCAGATGTCAGGGACTGTGTGAATGAGGTTAGAACCAGGCCCTAGACACACTTCACACAAGTGTCATAAAGGGAGATTTGGATGCCAAGACTAGAGAAGGTGAAGTTGCAGAGTGCATCCCAGTAGAATTACTGCTAGAGGAACAGAAGGGAGGCAAATGCAGCTGTTGTCTGAAGCATCCTGAGTCTGATCACTGTCCCTCTTTCAGATGGGAATAGCTTTTTGTTCTTATTAGGAAAGCTATACATGATACCATATGAAATGTCAAACACAAAAGTACATACTGGATGATTTTTACATAAAGTTCTGACAAACAGGCTTAGTCCCTAGGTTTAGACAATTGCCTTGCAACTACTTTGAGGAAATTTAAATGGACAGTGGACAGGACAGGGCTTTGGGCACACTCTGAAGTGCTCTATTTCTTAATTTTCATGTTGGTTATGAAGATGTGTCCCTTTGAGATAATTTATGCATCTCTATAGATAGAGTTTGCATTCTTTTCTGTATGTGTTATACTTCATAAAAAAAAAGCTAAAAAATAAAACTGGACCTAGCACTTAATTTGCATGTGGCAAATCCTGGTTCTATCCCAGCATCACATATGGTCACACTGATAGGTGTGACCCCTGGGCACACATCCAAGAGTAAGTTCTGAAACTGCCAAGTATGGCACACATATTCCTACACACAAAAAATGTATAAATAAAATTATTTAAAAGGAACACACTATGGCCTGGCACTTTGGCTTAGTGCCTTGCACGTGTGAGAACCTGGGATTTCATATATAAATACATAAATGTAAAACAAAGAATACTTGGCTTCCAATGCTCCTCTAGTCTGGCCCAAAGGAGGGTTGTAAGAATAAAAATCATATAAAAATAAAAATAAATTTTCTCCCAGTATTTTCCTTCAGAAGAAGGAGAGCTTGGATGTGCAGCGGGGAGGACATGCTAATTTGGTTGAATTCTCTTAATGTCCTCAGCTTATTCCAGTGGAAAATATGGCTCCTTATTGTCAAGTCCAATGTAAGAGAGGCATGATGCTGATGTGGAAACCTGGCTGGGGAAACTGCAGGCTGAGCAGCTGACACTAAAAATGAGAAACCAAAAAAGTGAAATGGACTCTACTTCTGGGGTCCTCAGAGGCCTTGCTAAGGAGTTGAGATCTGTACTTACACATATGAAGAAGTAATTAAGTTATGAATAGAAAAGTGATATAAGTGGATTGATTGTGAGGTTTTTTTAAGGGGAAGGAGTGATCACAGCCAGATGGGATTAGAGCTTACTCCTCTTTCTATGCTTAGGGATCACTCCTGGTAGTATCAGGGCACCATATGTAGTGACAGGAATTAAACCAGCTTGACCATGTGCAAGGCAAGCACACTACATATTGTAATGTTCCTAGACCTTACCTGCTCTACAGATTGCAAATGCAAATTTCCAAATGGCAAATCTTCAAATTACAGATCTCAATCAATTTGTTTCTTCCTCTTAGATTCCTATATTCTTTGTTTGCTACTTCTAAGATGACTTCTGAGGAACTATATGGGGCTCTGGGAATCAAACAAGGTTGACTCTCAGCGAGGCTGCCAGAACTGAAGAGAATCCAGGTAAGTTTCTGCTTGGTAAGGAAAGCTGCCCAGCCAGTTCCACAAAGGCAGCAGCCACACCACAATCAAGTTCATTAATTCTGCACAAGTTCATTAATTCTGCCTAGAAGTTTGCCCTGATTTCTCTGCAACCTAGGAGTCAGAGGAACCTTGGAAACTTGAATTGGGATGTGTGTATACTCATTTGAGTAGAAAAGGAAAGAAGTAAATGCCTCAAACTCGACAGTAGGCCTCTTTTTTTCCTTTAAAGAAAAGAA
>PVKC010016825.1:0-20567 GCA_004027635.1 Crocidura indochinensis
GATGATATGTATGAAGAAATAATTCTCTTGACTTGGTCAATTTACAAAATTGACTAAAAATTAAACTTCAAGGTATTTTCCCCAGCTAAGATTATTTATGGGTAGTACCAAAGCAACCTTACAGAAAATTGTCCCCAATATTGAAAATATTGCACAAGATGGTCATAAGACATAGACAGCCTCCTGGAATGTTCATAATTTTCCTGGTCTATCTAAACTCATGTACCTTCAAACTACTCAAATTTTACTTGATTCCACCAAACCCTATGCCCATACATTTGCCTGTCTTTATCTATCTGTTTCATGAAATATCTCATCTTGGTTTTTTCTGGGAGGGGGTCACACCTGGCAACACTTAGAGTTACTCCTGGCTCTACACTCAGAAATCGCTCCTGGCAGTCTCAGGAGACCATATGGGATGATGGTATTTGAACCACCGTCCTTCTGCATGTGAGGCAAACACCTTACATCCATGCTATCTCTCCGGCCCCAGTAAAATGCCTCATCATATGCCCTTCCATAATTTGGAACAAAGAACACTCTCTTGATTACAATCCATCTATTTCTTCCTATATCCCACCTCTTTTCCACTGCTTTCTGATTAATTTGAAACTCCCATTCTCTCCAAATAACAATGATAGTTAAAAATTTAAAAAGTAAAATGTTTATGAATTTATATGAATTATAAGGCATCTATAAATTTTATTCCTTAAAAATATAGCTGAGTAGAGTGAGGTCACTTTATGTAAAACATCCAAAACCTGCAGTGGCATCAACAATCCTGTTTCCTAAAATTGCACAGTCTTAGTGTGGAGAAAAGTTTATGTCTTTTACACACTCAAAGGAAATCTGCACTTTCCCCCACAGAGGTGTACTTAGCAGCATTTTCATGGTCCTGCTGAACTTTCCTCTTCGTGGCCTCACTCTCTTGTCTCTGCTCTCTGGTGAAGGGCTTTGACATTACTGGTTCTGGAATATGGGCTTTTTCCATGAAATTGGCTGAGTACAAAGTCTTGAGGTAGAAACTGAGTGGGTTCTTGGGTGGAGACTGGTGCTCTATGACAGAGATGGAATCAGACTTGTGTAAGATGATATTTTCTTTTTGTTTGTTTGTGTGGTTGTTTTTTGCTTGGCTTTGTTCTAAACTCAGGTGAAATGAGTCAAACTGATTTTCTCTGAAGTCAGTAGCAATTAGGATGGAGTTTTCAAGCCTCCTCCACAATACTGATAAAAAAGTCATATCTGTCTTTTTCTTATAAACCCCCAAGCACATTGGTTGGGAAAGATTCATGGGTGCTTTGCCATGAAGATATGATTCTCCTTATTGTTTTCTTGGCTGGCCATAATAAACCAGGAAAAAAGAAAACAAATCTTCCAAATAACTCCAGTGGATCCAAATACAAGACAGGAATCAGCCCGCTAACTCATTACTGGGAATAGTTCCTAGGTGGTGGGCCATGAAGAGATGATGTTATTTAGTGTTTTCTTGGCTACCATAGATAAACAGGCAGAAATAAACACAGCAGATCTTAACAATAGCTTTCGATCACCCAAACACAAGACAGGAATCTGCCCAAAACTAAATATGCTGACAGCTTCCCAAGGTCTCAGCTTTGAGGAGTTGTTAATGCTGTCGTATTCTTGGATAGCTCGTGCAAAAAGCAAGCAGAAACAAGCACAGAAGCTCTTTTAAATAGTCCCAGTGGACTCAAACACACGACAGGAATCAGCCCCAAGCTAACTAGTAGAGAAATGTTTCTGGATGCTGAACAAAGAACATGATGCTCCGTGTAATCTTATAGGCTGGGCATAGAACACCAGGCAAAAAGTAACACAGCAGCTATTTTTTTTTTTTGGTTTTTGGGCCACACCCGGTGATGCTCAGGGGTTACTCCTGGCTATGCGCTCAGAAGTCGGTCCTGGCTTGGGGGACCATATGGGACACCAACAGAACGAACCACGGTCAATCCTAGGCTAGTGCAGGCAAGTCAGGCAGCTTACCTCTAGTGCCAACGTCTGGCCCCAACACAGCAGCTTTTAACAATAGCTCCAGTGGGCCCAAGAAAGGACTCAACCCTCACATTCATTGGTGGCGACAGCTTCCTGGTGGTGGGACATGAAGACATGAAGCTACTTGAAACCTCTTGTTGACCATAGAAAACAAAGCAGAAAGATATAAAGCAGCTCTTAACAATAGCTCCTGTGGGGCCAAACACAAGACAGGAATCGGCCCCACACTAAATGTGCAGGGATATCTTTCCAAGAAACAGGCAATGAGCAGATGATAATGCTGTCATCTTCTTGGATGACTCGTGCAGATCAGCTGGCAGAAAGCCACACAGCAGCTCTTTACAATAGCTAGAAGAGACCCAAGCACAAGGCAGGAATCAGCAACCACTCTCACTGGTGGGGACAGATACTTCGGTGCTGTCCCATGAAGAGATGATGCTCCTTGGTGTCTTCTTGGCTGACCATAGAAAACAAGGCAAAAAGAAAACCAGTAGGCTTAAAAATAGCTCCAGGGGACCAAACATAAGAAAGGAATCAGGCCAACACTAAATGTGCAGGGACATCTTCCCAAGGGACGGGCATTGAGCAGATGATGATGCTGAAGACTTCTTAGATGGCTCACACTAAAAAGCAGGCAGAAAGCAACTAAGCAGCTCTTAACAATAACTCCAGTGCACAAAAACACATGGCTGGAATCAGCCACAATGCTCACTGGTGGGGACTGTTCCTGGCGACAAGCCATAAAGAGATGAGGCTCCTTGTCATCCCCTTGGATGACCATAGAAAACCAAAAGAAAGCAAAAAGCAACTCTTAAAAATAGCTCCAGTGGCCTTGTACTTAGGCCAAGGATTTTCCTATCCATGACTCCCACTTTTTGATGGGCTGATGCAAACAATTATTGCCATTCTAATGCCATTTTTACTGTGCTCCTTTGACTCTTATCCTTAAAAAGAAACACCATTTTTGAAACTAACTTAAACTAATATGCACATACATGGAAATGTAAAAACGTACTATGCCTTCAAAATTTAAGGAGTTACATAAATTTTATGGCTTTAGAATGCTTGATGTGCTACTAAGAAATACGTATTGCAATCTGGGGACTTGAGGGACAAAGTGATTGTACATGGGTTCTGTTTTATTTTTCTTAATATTCTTTGGTTGAAAATTCATTGTTAAGATATCAGCAATGGGACTTATGTGAGTTCTGTTTATGGGTGATAATCTTTCCATTGTAACTTTATTTGTCCTCTTTCTTTGCTTCTTTGTTCTCATAATTAAAAATAAAAAATTAAAAAAATAGCTCCAGTGGGTCCAAATACAAAACAGGAATCAGTCACACAATAGATATGGGGGACAGCTTCCTAAGAAATGGACCTTGAAGACATGATGATGCTGTTATCTTCTTGAATGGCTCACAAACAAAAGCAGGCAAAAATTAACAAAGTAGCTCTTAACAATAGCTCCAATGAGCCCAAACACAGGATAGGATTTATCCCCACACTAAATATGTGGGGACATCATCCTAAAAAATGCACATTGAGGAGATGATGATGGTGTCATCTCCTAAAATGGCTCACGCAAAAAAGCAAGCAGAAAAAGCAGATCTTTAAAATAGCTCCAGTGGAACAAGCACACACAGCAGGAATCAGACCCGATGCTCACTGGTGGTGACAGATTAGTGGATGCTGTGCCATGAAGAGATGATGCTCCTCAGCGTCTTCTTGGCTGACCATAGAAAACCAGGCAGAATAGAAAACAGCAGCTCTCAACAATAGCTCCAGTGGGCAGAACAGAAGAAAGGAATAAACCCCACACTAAATGTGCAGGACAGCTTCCAAGGGGAAGGCTCGTGAAGAAATGGTGATGCTGTTGTCTTCTTGAATGACTCACGCAGAAAAGCAGGCAAAAGTTAACACAAAAGCTCTTAGCAATAGCTACAGTGGGCCAAAACACAAGACAGGATTCAGCCCACACACTCATTGGTGGGGACAGATTCCTGGGTGGTTGGCCATGAGGAGATGAGTCTCCTTGATATTTCATACAGATATAGAAAACCAGGAAGAGAGAAACAAGGCAGCTCTTAACAAATGTCCTATGGCCCAAACACAAGACAGGAGTCAGCTCCACACTAAATGGGCGGGTACATATTCACAAGGGAGGGGTATGAAGAGATGATGATGCTGTTGTCTTCTTGGATGGCTCGTGCAGGAAAGCAGGCAGAAAGCAACACAGCAGCTCTTTACAATAGCTCCAGTAGACCAAAGCACAAGGCAGGTTCAGCAACCACTCTCATTGCTGGGGACAGATTCTTTGGTGCTGAACCATGAAGAGATGATGCTCCTTGGATTCTTCTAGGCTGACCATAGAAAACCAGGCAAAAAGGAAAACATCAGGCTTAACAATAGTTCCAGGGGACCAAACATAAGAAAGAATCAGCCCAACACTAAATGTGCAGGGACATCTTCCCAAGGGATGGGCATTGAACAGATGATGATGCTGAAGACTTATTGGATGGCTCACGCTGAATAGCCAGCAGAAAGCAATAACGCAGCTCTTAAGAATAACTCCAGTGCACAAAAACACATGGCAGGAATCAGCCACAACGCTCACTGGTGGGGACTGTTCCCGGCGATAGGCCATGAAGAGATGAGGCTCCTTGTCATCCCTTTGGTTGACCATAAAAAACCAGGAAGAAATCAACTCTTAACAATAGCTCCATTGGGCCCAAGTACAAAACAGGAATCAGCCACACAATAGATGTGAGGGAGAGCTTCCCAAGGGATGGACCTTGAAGAGATGCTGCTGCTATCATCTTCTTGGATAGCTCATGAAGTAAAGCAGGCAAAAATTAACAACACAGATTTTAACAATAGCTCCAATGGGCGCAAACACAGAATAGGTTTCAGCCCACAATAAATATGTGGTGCCATAATTATAAATGGGCATTGAGTAGATGATAATGGTGTCATCTTCTTGGATGGCTCGTGCAGGAAAGCAGGCAGAAAGCAAAAGCTCCAGTGGAACCATTGGGTCCGAACATAAGAAAGGAATGGGCCCCACACTAAATGTGCAGGACAGCTTCCCAGAGGATGGCTCGTGAAGAAATGATGTTGCTGTCGTCTCCTTGGATGGCTCATGCAGAAAAGAATGCAAAAATTAAAAAAGCAGATGATGACAATAGCTCCAGTAGGCGCAAACACAAGACAGGATTCAGCCCACACACTCATTGGTGGGGATAGATTCCTGGGTGGATGGCCATGAGGAGATGAGACTCCTGATATTTCTTACAGACATAGAAAACCAGGCAGAGAGAAACAAGGCAGCTCTTAACAATAGATACTATGGGCCCAAACACAAGACAGGAATCAGCTCCACACTAAGTGTGCAGGTATACATTCACAAGGGATGGACATGAAGAGATGATGATTCTGTCTTCTTCTTGGATGGCTCGTGCAGGAAAGCAGGTCGAAAGCAACACAGCAGCTCTTTACAAAAGCACAAGGCAGGAATCAGCAACCACTCTCAGTGGTGGGGACAGATACTTCGGTGCTGTGCCATGAAGAAATGATGCTCCTTGGTGTCTTCTTAGCTGACAATAGAAAACCAGGCAAAAAAAATCAGGCTTAACAATAGCTCCAGGGACCAAAACATAAGAAAGGAATCAGCCCAAAAATAAATGTCCAGGGACATCTTTTCAAGGGACAGGTATTGAGCAGATGATGATGCTGAATTCTTCTTGAATGGCTCACTCTAAACAGCTGGCAGAAAACAACAAAGCAGCTCTTAACAATAGCTCCCATGGACAAAAACTACGTGGCAGGAATCATCACAATCCTCAATGGTGGGGACTGTTTATAGCAATAGGCCATGAAGATATGAGGCTACTTGTCATCCTCTTGGCTGACCATAGAAAACCAGGAAGAATGCAACAAAGCAACTCTTAACAATACCTCAGTTTGGCCCTAATACAAAACAGGAATCAGCCACACAATAGATGTGGGGGACAGCTTCTTAAGAAATGGACTTTGAAAAGATGATGCTATCATCTTCTTGCATGGCTCACAAACAAAAGCAGGCAAAAATTAACAAAGCAGCTCTTAACAATATCTCCAATGGGCCAAAACAAAGGACAGGATTCAGGCCCACACTAAATATGTGGGGACATCATCCTAAAAAATGGGCATTGTTGCCGGAGGGTGGCACTGGAGGTTAGGTGCCTGCCTTTCCTGCACTAGCCTAGGACGGACCGCGGTTCGATCCCCTGGTTCCCATATGGTCCCCCAAGCCAGGAGTGACTACTGAGCACATAGCCAGGAGTAATCCCTGAGTGTTGCTGGGTGTGGCCCAAAAACAAAAAAAAAAAGGGCATTGAGGAGATGATGATGGTGTCATCTTCTTGGATGGCTCACACAGGAAAGCAGGCAGAAAGCAAAAGCAGCTCTTTACAATAGTTCCAGTGGAACCAAGCACACAGCAGGAAGAGCCCCCACGCTCACTGGTAGTAACAGATTCATGGGTGTGTGCCATGAAGAGATGATGCTCATCGGCGTCTTCTTGGCTGACCATAGAAAACCAGGCAGAATGGAAGACAGCAGCTCTTAACAATAGCTCCAGTGGGTCTGAACATAAGGAAAGGAATGAGCCCCATTCTAAATGTGCGGGACAGCTTCCCAGGGGATAGCTCATGAAGAAATGATGATGCTGTCGTCTTCTTGGATGGCTCACGCAGAAAAGCAGGCAAAAATTAACACAAAAACTCTTAAAAATCGCTCCAGTGGGTCCAAACACAAGACAGGATTCTTCCCACACACTCATTCGTAGGGACAGCTTTCTGGGTGGTTGGCCATGAGGAGATGAGGCTCCTTAATATTTCTTACAGAAAATAGAAAACCATCCAGAGAGAAAAAATAGCTCCTATGTTCCCAAACACAAGACAGGAATCAGCCCCACACAAAATGTGCAGGTATACCTTCACAAGGGATGTACATGAAGAGACGATGATGCTGTCGTCTTCTTGGATGGCTCGCACAGGAAAGCAGGCAGAAAGCAACACAGCAGCTCTTTACAATAGCTCCAGGAGACCCAAGCACATGGCAAGAATCAGCAACCACTCTTACTGGTGGGGACAGATACTTGAGTGCTGTGCAATGAAGAAATGATGCTCCTTGGCAGCTTCTTAGCGGACCATAGAAAACCAGGCAAAAAGAAAAACAGCAGGCTTAACAATAGCTCCAGGGGACCAAACATAAGAAAAGAATCAGCTCAACACTAAATGTGTGGGGTCATCTTCCGAAGGGACAGGCATTGAGCAGATGATGATGCTGAAGACTTCTTGGATGGCTCACACTGAGGAGCAGGCAGAAAACAACAAAACAGCTCTTTCCAATAGCTCCAGTGGACACAAACATATGGCAGGTATCAACCACAATGCACACTGGTAGGGACTGTTCCCGGCGATAGGCCATGAAGAGATGAGGCTCCCTGTCATCCTCTTCGTTTACCATAGAGAACCCGGAAGAAAGCAACAAAGCAACTCTTAAAAATAGCTCCAGTGGGCCCAAATACAAAACAGGAATCAGCCCCACAATAAATGTGGGAAGCAGCTTCCCAAGGGATGGACCTAGAGGAAATAATGATGCTATCATCTTCTTGGATGGCTCACAAAGATAAGCAGGCATAAATTAACAAAGCAGTTCTTAACAATAGTTCCAATGGGTCCAAACACAAGACAGGATTCAGCCCCACACTAAACATGGGGAGACATCATCCTAAAAAATGGGCATTGAGGAGTTGATGATGATGTTGTGTTCTTGAATGGCTCATGCAGGAAAGCAGGCAGAAAGCAACACAGTAGCTCTTAACAATAGCTCCACTGGAACAAAGCACACGGCAGGAATCAACAACCACTCTCACTGATGGGGACAGATACTTGGGTCCTGGGCTATG
The DNA here is from genome assembly GCA_004027635.1 of Crocidura indochinensis. Lineage (NCBI taxonomy): Eukaryota > Metazoa > Chordata > Mammalia > Eulipotyphla > Soricidae > Crocidura > Crocidura indochinensis. The sequence goes on from PVKC010016825.1 coordinate 7,961, forward strand.
AAGACATGATGCTCCGTAGTGTCTTCTTAGCTGACCATAGAAAACCACGCAAAAAGAGAAACAGCAGGCTTAGAATTAGCTCCAGGGAAACAAACATAAGAAAGGAATCAGCCCCACACTAAATGTGTGGGAACATCTTCAAAAGGGATTGGTATTAAGGAGATGGTGATGCTGATGACTTCTTGGATGGCTCATGCTGAAAAGCAGGCAGAAAGCAACAAAGGAGCTCTTAAAAATAGCTCCAGTGGAGCTAAAAGGCAGGAATCAGCCCAGTGCTCACTGGGGGGACTGATCCTGGCGATAGACAATGCAGAGATGAGGCTCCTTGTCATCCTCTTGGCTGGCCATAAAAAAAACAGGAAGAAAGCAACAAAGCAAGACTTTACAATAGCTCCAGTGGGTCCAAACACAAGACAGGACTCAGCCCCACAGTAAATGTGCAGGAACAGTTTCCCAAGGGATGGGTATTGAAGAGAAAATGATGCTCTCATCTTCTTGGATGACTCATGCAGGAAAGCAAGCAAAAATTAATGAAGCAGCCCTTAACAATAACTCCAGTGTAACCAAACACAAGACAATATTCAGGCCGCACCCTCAATGGTGAGAAAGCTTCCTGGGGCTGAGACATGAAGAGATGAAGCTCCTTGGTATTTTCGTTGGCAATAGAAAACCAGGCAGAAAGAAACAAAGCAGCTCATAACAAAAGCTTCAGTGTGCTCTAACACAAGACAGGAAACATCTCCACAATAAATATGTGGGGGCATCTTCCTAAGGGATAGGCATTGAGGAGATGATGATGCTGTCGTCTTCTTGGATGACTCATGCAGGGAAGCAGGAAGAAAGCAACACAGCAGCTTTTTACACTAGCTCTAGTAGACCCAAGCACAGGGCAGGAATCAGCCCCAATGCTCACTGATGGGAACTCTTCCCAGAAATAGGCCATGAAGAGATGATGCACCTTGTCATCCTCTTGGCTGAACATAGAAAACCAGGAAAAAGCAACAAAGCCGCTCTTTACAATAGCTCCAATGGACCCAATCACAGGGCAGGAATCAGCCCCAATGCTCACTGGTGGGGACTGTTCTGGCAATAGGCCATGAAGAGAAGATGCTTCTTGGCATCTTCTTAGCTTACCATAAAAAAACAGGCAGTAAGTAAAACAGCAGCTCTTATCAATAGCTCCAGTGGGCCCAAACATTAGAAAGGAATCAGCCCCAGCACTTAGTGTGCGGGACAGCTTCTCAGGGGCTCACTCATGAGGAAATGATGATGCTTTTGTTTTCTTGGATGCCTCATGCAGTAAATCGGGCAAAAATTATACAGCAGCTCTTAGTAATAGCTCCTGGGGACCCAAAAACAAGGCTGGATTCAACCTACACACTCATTGGTGGGGACAGCTTCCTGTGGAACATGAAGTTCCTTGTTGCTTTTGCTTTCTATAGAAAACCTGGAAAAAGAAACAAAGCAGCTCTAAACAATAGCTCCAGTGTGCCCAAACACAAGTCAAGAATCAGCTCCACACTAAATGTGCAGGGACAGCTTCCCAAGGGATTGGTCTTGAGGCGATGGTGATGCTGTGGTCTTCTTGGATGGCTCACACAGAAAAGCAGGCAGAAAGCAGCACAGCAGATCTTGACAGTAGCTCCAGTAGACCAAAGCACATGGCAAGAATCAGCCCCCATGCTCTATGGTGGGGACAGCTTCCAGGTTGGTAGCACATGAAGAGATGAAGCTCCCTGGCATTTATTGCTGACCATACAAAACCAGAAAGAAAGAAACACAGCAACTCTTTACACCAGCTCCTTTGGACCCAAACACACGGCAGTAATCAGCCCTTCACGCTCAATGGTGGGGACTTTTCCTGGGTGATAGGCCATGAGGGGATGATGCTCCTTGTTATCCTCTTTGCTGACCAAAAAAAAAAAAAAAAAAACAGGAAGAAAGCAACAAAGCAGCTCTAAACAATAGCTCCAGTGGGCCCAAACACAAGACAGGAATCAGTCCCACATTAAATGTGTGGGACAGCTTCCCAAGGAATGAATCTTGAGGAGATGATGCTGTCATCTTCTTGGATGGCTCACGTAGAAAAGCAGGCAAAAATTAACACAAAAGCTCTTAACAATAGCTACAGTGGTCCCAAACACAAGACACGCTTTAGCCCACACACTCATTGGTGGGGATAGCTTCCTGGGTGGTTGGCCTTGAGGAGATGAGGCTCCTTGATATTTCTTACAGAAAATAGAAAACCAGGCATAGAGAAACAATGCAGCTCTTAACAATAGCTCCTATGGGCCCAAACACAAGACAGGAATCAGCCCCACACTAAATGTGCGGGTACACATTCACAAGGGATGGGCATGAAGAGATGATGATGCTGTCATCTTCTTGGATGGCTCGCGCAGGAAATCAGGCAGAAAACAACACAGCAGCTGTTTACAATATCTCCAGTAGACCCAAGCACATGGCAAGAATCAGAAACCACTCTCACTGGTGGGGACAGATTCTTTGGTTGTGGGCCATGAAGAGATGAAGCTCCTTGGCATTTCTTGCTGACCATAGAAAACCAGGCAGAAAAAAACACAGCACCTCTTTACAATAGCTCCAGTGGACCCAAACACAGGCAGGAATCAGCCTCCACGCTCACTGGTGGGGACTGTTCCTGGGTGCTGGTCCATGATGACATGATGCTCCTTCGATTCTTCTTGACTGGCCATAAAATACCAGGCAGAAAGAAACATAGTAGCTCTGAACAATAGCTCCAAACATAAGAAAGGAATCAGCCCCACACTAAATATGCGGGACAGCTTTCCAGGGGCTGGCGATTAAAGAGATGATGCTGCTTTCGTCTTCTTGGATGGCTCATGCAGAAAATCAGCAGAAAGCAACACAGCAGCTCTTTACAACAGCTCCAGTGGGTCCAAGCACAGGGCAGGAGACAGTCCCCACATTCACTCGTGGGGACAGTTCGTTGGTGATATGCCATGAAGAGATGATGCTCCTTGCTAACCGTAGCAAACCAGGATGAAAGCCACAAGCAGCTCTAAACAATAGCTCCTCTGGTCCCAAACAAACACAGGATTCAGCCCCACACTAAAGGTGTGAGGACAGCTTCCCAAGGAATGGACCTTGAAGAGATGATGATTCTGTCTTCTTCTGGATGTCTCACGCAGAAAAGCTGGCAAAAAGAAACACAGCAGCTCTTAACAATAGCTGCATTCGCCCAAACACGAGACAGGAATCAACCCCACACACAAAATGTGCAGGGACAGCTTCCCAAGTGTGGGTCTTGAGGAGATGATGCTGCTGTTGTCTTCTTGCATGGCTCACGCAGAAAAGCAGGCAGAAAGCAACACAGCAGATCTTTATAATAGCTCCAGTAGAACCAAGCACATGGCAAATTCAGCCCCATGCTCACTGGTAAGGACAGCTTCCTGGATGAAGAGATGAAGAGATGAAGCTCCTTGGCATTTCTTGCTGACCTTACAAAACCAGGCAGAAAGAAACACAGCGCTCTTAACAATAGCTCCTGTGAGCCCAAACACAAAACAGAAATCAGCCCCACACTAAATGTGCGAGACATCTTCCCAAGGGATGGGCATTGAGGATATGATGATGCTGTAGCCTTCTTGGTTGGCTCACGCAGAATGGAGGAAAAAGCAACACAGCAACTCTTTACAATAGCTCCAGTGGACCCAAACACGTGGCAGGAATCAGCCCTCACACTCACTGGTGAGGACTGTTCCTGGGTGATAGGCCATGAAGAGATGATTCCCCTTGTTATCCTCTTGGCTGACCATAGAAAACCAGGAAGAAAGCAACAAAGCAGCTCTAAACAATAGCTCCAGTGGGCCCAATACTAGACAGGCATCATCCCCACACTAAATATATGGGGACAGCTTCCCAATGGATGGGCCTTGAGGAGATGATGATACTGTTGTCTTCTTGGATGATTCATGCAGAAAAACAGGCAGAAAGCAACACAGAAGCTCTTTACAATAGCTCCAGTAAACACAAGCACACGGCAGGAAACAGCTGCCATGCTCACTCGTGGTGACTGTTCCTGGGTAATAGGCCATGAAGAAATGATGCTCCTTGTCGTCCTCTTGTCTTTCCGTAGCAAACCAGGATGAAAGCAACAAAGCAGCTCAAATAATAGCTCCAGTGGGCCTATACACAACACAGGAATCAGCCCCACACTATATGTGCGGGGACAGCTTCCCAAGTGATGGGTCTTGAGGAGAGGATGATGCTGTCATCTTCTTGATGGCTCACACAGAAAAGCAGGTATAAAGCAACACAACTGCTCTTTAAAATAGCTTCAGTGGACCGTAACACATGCCAGGAATCAGCCCACACACTCATTGGTGGGGACAGCTTCCGGGCCTGGGCCATGAAGTGATGGTTGTCCTTTTTGTCTTCTTTGCTGGCTGATGCCTAAAAACAGTCACTAAACAAGGCAGGATCCCTCTATGATGGCTCTCTTGGGCTAAACAAACAACTAGAATCAACTATAAGCTCATTGGACAGATAGATACCATGATTTTTAGCTGTGAAGAAATGATGCTTCCTATGGTCTTAGCTGGTTCATGCAGAAAGCAGGCAAAAATTCATGTAGGATCCCCTTATAAAGGCTCTCAGGTGTCCAAACTCACTGCAGGAATCAGCCCCCACACTTTTGTGTGGGAACAGCTTCCTAGTTGCTGGGCTCTTAGAGCTGATGCTTGCTGTACGCATCTTGGGTGGCTCATGCAAAGGAGTAGGCTGAACGCAAAGGAGCAGCCCTTTAATATTTTGTTCTAGGCCTAAATGTACTGCCGAAATCACCCTCAAGCTTATTGTTTGAGGATAGATTCCTGGTTGCAGGGTCTGATGTGATCATGCTTGCTGTTTTCTTCTTGGCTGCCTCAGGTAGAAAATATCAAGATGAAGTTTGTAGTGAATAAGTTTGTTGTTGCAGTCTCAAGGATAGGATGGTTCTTTGGTTCATCAAAGTATATCTATATTCCTTTGTTACAAAGGAGCTAAAGTAAATATCTGGTCCTGACCAGACACTCCAGATACCTCAATGTTAGAATGTTGGTCAGTGACAGAATTGAAACCAAATCTGGTTTGGATATGGGGAAGAAATAACTTCATTTTCTGCTAGTTGAACACTGTCAATTCCAGCCTTTCTGAAAAAAATATGAATATTCCTCAGAAAACTGCATATTGACCTCCCATATTATGCAGCAATACCTTTCCTGAGATACACCCTAAGAACACAAATGCATAATACAAAATAGCCAGAATCTGGAAAGAATTCAAGTGCCCAACACCAGAAGAGTGGCTAAAGAAACTGTGGTACATCTACACAATAATATCCAAAGACAACAGAGATGAGGACCAGAAGCACCTCCACCCATCCTATGAAGATTCTTATTTTTAAAAATATTGGCTAGGTAGCACGCAGCCTACAATAATGAAGATTGAGAGTGGAGCCAGCTGTAGACGCTGAGCACAAATGAGTGTGGGCCCCCCCAAAATTATAAATGATAAATTCCAACAATTTTGATTAATACATTTTGAGTGAGTTATGCAATGTTATAAAGTCAATATTCTATTTTTGTGAAATGTATTAGTCATAAAAAGCAATGTAAGTTAGTGTTGACAACTTATCATGCCAGGTCCGAGGATAGGAAATTTTTAGCAGTAACTTACACAACCAAAAATTTGCACACATATGAATGTATTCATAGACATAATATTTGTATATTAATAAAAAGCATCCCATATGATACAGAATGAACATATTTACTATAAAGTAAGGATAATAAAAGTAATTCAATTATACTTTCACAATGTTAAATTTTTATTTGATCAGCATCATTTACCATGATCTTCATGTTTCAAGTTGAATCAGTCATGAAATGTTCAAATATCAGTCCCACCACAAGTGTCTCATTTTGTCCAACCATGGTGCTCTACCTCTTTTTAGACACAAACCAATTTTCTCCATATTGTGTGTTATAAACCCAAGTCTAATGGAATGATCAAAAATTAAATCAATATTTATCTATTTGAATTGTTATATCTCAATGGGGGAATATCATTGTCTAAGGATGTACTTGATTGTGCTTTGACTTGTAGTTGGGTTTTCTTTGTTTACACTTATTGCTCACTGAACATGGTCTTCTATGTCACTTTCCATTAGATATTCTGTGTTCATACTTGGATGACACGCCTAGAAAATTTTGAGGTATCTCCTGGCCTCTTGGGGGCGCACAGTCAGGATCTATTTTTTGGATTAATTCCATAACAGGCTCATTCATGGTGTCTGTGTATTAATTAGCAAACAGATATTAAAGCACATATGTCTAGTTTCAGTTAATAAAAACACTTCAAGGGTCTGGAGCGCAGCAGTAGAATACTTGCCTTGCACGCACTAGTCTAAGATGGTGTTTCGATGCCCCAGCATCCCATAAGGTCCCGCAAACCAAGAGTGATTACTGAGCGCATAACGAGGAGTATCCCCTGCATGTCACCTGGTGTGGCAAAAAGAAAAACTCTATCACAGCGGCAAGATTGGGGGCAGAAGGAAAACTGGAGATACTAGTCGACGGAAGTGGACAGTGGTGAAGTGTTTGGTGTTGGAACATTTTACTCCAGAAACTTAATCATGAAGCAATTTGTAGTTCCTGATGATTCAATAAAAATTCTTTCATTTTCTGTAAGAATAAAATAGAATGTGCATTGTTAAAACACCAAGCCTTGTCACACCAGAACTTCATTTTTAATTTTCTTTTCCCCTTTTCTTTCTTGTGGTTGTGATTTGGGGGATGATTTTTACTTGGTGCTGCTGTCTTTTTGCCTTTTTATTTTTGTTTCTTTAATTTCCTTCCCCTTTTTCTTTTCTTCTTCTGAATTGATATTTATAGCCTCTAGATGAATTCCCACCCCCCACATTTTTCTTTTCACTTCATTCTCTTCTTTCTTTTCTGTTTCCAACAGAACCACAGAAATAGAAAAACCATTTTCTCCCTCATAACTTGAAGAGAAAATAGAATAAATATGAATGGTACCAGGAATAATCAGTCACATGAACACAAATATATAATTCAAAACACCCTTTCGCACAATTATATTTTTTGCTGTACTATTTATTTACAATAGCCAGACTCTGGAAACAACCAAGATACCCTTCATTAAATGAATGGCTGAATAAACTGTGGTACATATACATTATAGAATATTATGCAGCTGTCAGGAGAGATGAAGTCATGAAATTTTCCTATACATGGATGCACATGGAATCTGTTCTGTTGAGTGAAATATTCAGAGGGAGAGAGATAGAAGCAGAATAGTCTCACTCATCTATGTGTTTTAAGAAAAATTGAAGACATTATTGTAACAAGGCCCAGAGACAATAGAGTTAAGGGCTGGAAGGGCTGAACTAACTGGCTCAAAATGTAAAGCTTACCATAAAGAGTGTTGGATACTATTACGGAAATGAGTACACTAACAACTAGCATGACAATGTTAAAGAATGAGAGAAGTAGATTGCCTGTCTCAAATACAGGCATGGGTTGTGGAGGAGGGGGGCATTGGTGATGGGAATGTTGCATTGGTGAAGGGTGTATTTTGTTTATGAATAAAACCCAACTACAACATTCTTGTAATCATAGTGCTTAAATAAAGATTTAAAAAACAAACAACTTATTACTGTGAAAGACTTATAATTCATTTTGAGCACAATACAAATTATTCAAATATTCAATTAGATTCTAAGGCTTAGGTTATTCAGAAAATGTTTTCATCTTGAAATATTGTATAAAATATTCTCACGTCGTACAGAATAGGGATTTCTTGTGTTTGCAAATTTAGCTTTAGATATTTCATCCTTAGCCCCCTTTAAGTCAGTGAGACTACTTTGCTCTCATGTCACAGCATCTCCCCACCTCCAATTAGTCTGGCACCACTAAGCCTGAATTTCAGCAAGACAATGAAATTCTTTGAAGATTATATTTTTGTTTAAAATATGAAATAGATGAAGACTTGTTTATGACAGATATTCTAAAGGGAAAGATTATTCATCTCATTAAAAATTCATCCTAGGGGATTGGTATGAACTCTGGCAATGTAAACATTAATAATAAAACACCAGAATTACAGAGAGTGCTTACAAGCTAGAATGCATGTTTTCGTACAGAATATTAATTAGCAAACACATAATTTTGCCAGGAATTGTTCCTGAGCACCCTTCGGTCTGAACCAAGACAAAAGAAATTGAAAAAGAAATTCTGGGGCTTCGTAGTGGCGCTAGAGGTAAGGTGTCTGCCTTGCCAGCGGTAGTCTGGGATGGATCATGGTTCGATCCCCCAGTGTCCTATGTGGTCCCCCAGCCCAGGAGTGACTTATGAGCGCATAGCCATGGGAATCCAGTGTCGCCCAAAAACCAAAAAAAAAAAAAAAAAAGTATATCCTTGACACTGGAGAGGTGGCACTAGAGGTAAGGTGTCTGCCTTCAAGCGCTAGCCAAGGAAGGACCACAGTTCACTCCCCAAGTGTCCCATATGGTTCCACAAAGCCAGGGGCGATATCTGAGCACTTAGCCAGGAGTAAACACAGAGCATCAAACTCGTGTGGCCAGGAAAAAAAAAAAGAAGAAGGAAAAACAAGAAATGCCCTGGTTGCCTAACACCAGGTTGCCTAAAGAGTTAATGGAGCAAATCAAATGGCCAGCATTGCATGAATCGTTCACAGTTCAAAAGCCCACTCTGAATTTAATTTGTGACTCTGGTCAATGTCATGGCCTTCTTGCTTCAGGAAATTCTTGGGGTTCCCTAGGAATGTCGGTGCAGGATTCAGTGAATGATACATGATAGAAGCCACACTCTGTTTTGCAGGAGAATTCGTGTTCTATGGTTTGCAGCATACATAGATATATATGCAGGAATATTGCCAGTCACAGGTGATTTTTTGTGGTACACAGAAAACAGCTCACATTTGTTTATTTGCAACATCAAATATATCTAGCTTATTAACAGAAGCTTTATCAGTTTATACTCTTTGATATCACAATAATTCACATGCCTTTAGGTAGTCTGCAAACCTTGTGAATATAGATACATTTTAATTATGAGCCAAAGAGTCAAAGATATCCCTGGGATCAAAAGAGGATACATTTTAACATCTCCATTATTTTCCCTTCTGACCAGTCCCTAAGTGTCAATTCTGATGTAGATTCAAAGATTAGTTAGAAGCCAGGTTTTCCTATCAAACTCCTTTTTACATGAGGGAACAGTTATTTTGCTTTTAGAGCTTTCTCAGATAACTAACTCCTTAACTCTGACTAAGAAAAGACAGTTTTTATTAGAAGAGGAAATAAGAGACAATCTTATTGGAAAGAGATGTAAATCTTTACCTGGTAAAGCTTTCTTAGCAACCATTACTACTTCCAGGCCAACTTTGAATGTGCCATCGAAGGTAAAAATAATTAGCTAGCAAATCACTGTTAGTTCCCTAGATATGTCCCAAAATAAACATTCCTTTAATCTGAAAGAAAAGTCTGCTGAAATCTACAGGGTTTTTTAAAAGACTATGAGGATTTAAGTGTTTTTATGTATCCCTTGGTGTTGAGTTTTCCAGAAAACGAGAAATTTAATCAGGGTACTTTTACCTGTATTAGTTCTTCTAACTGGAGATAAATGCTCAAATAGGTACATATTTAGTAGAGCCGAAGGGATATTTATATTTAGGCCAAATAATTCTAACTAACTTGAGAAATACCACCCTCATCTCAAGGAAGTTTCTGGTCAGCCATCCACACTGCGGAGGCAGCTGGCCTTTTGATAAGCTTCCTTTAGACCTTGGTGTTGGCAGGTCAAAAAATATTTCAGGAAGATAAACATATCATCTTCATTCACATCTACAAGCATAAATCATTGTGTTTCATGTACAAATATTTAACAAATCGTTGTTGAATGGATTGTGGAAGATCTCCTGTACCCTCCTACTCTATGATATTCCTCAATTTGGCTCCATGACCTATAAAAGTTGAACTAAAAAAGTTCAACAAGACTCTCAACTCAGCCTCTTTGCTTACATCAGTAAGAAAGAAACCAGGTCCCCATTCAGCCAAAAATAATTTTTTGATGAAGATCTTATGAAAAATTTTCTGAATACAAATATGTTTCTTTTATTCGTGTTCTACCCATCATTCACTCTCTAGATATGTCTATGACAACTTAGCCTTCCGGAAGACACATATCTAAAGAAATACTGTCCATGTCAATTAGCACAATGCAGTAAGGTGTTATGTTTGACTCCTGTTTGTCATTTTCTTTTTTTCTTTTAATAATATGAGTTTTATTTTAAACATATTGTCTTACATATCGTTCATAGTAATATTTAAGGTGAAAAACTTTATTTTGAATCATTTTGGCTAGCCCTAAAATATCTTAAAACAATATATTAAAAAACAATAGGAGTAGTCAGAGTGGTGGTGCAAGCTGTAGGGCATCTGCCTTGCATGTGCTAACATAAGATAGACCGCATTTTGATCCTCTAGCGTCCCATAAGGTCCTCCAATTCAAGAGCTATTTTGAGCTCATAGACAGGAGTAACCCCTGAGTATCACTGGGTGTGACATCACCCCCCATAAAAACCCAGGAGTGATTATACTAATTAAACTGATAAAGTTATAAAGTGCATAATAATTGTGCTTATAATGTATTTCTAAATATTCCATTATTCAATAATGTGATTCAACTTATTATAATATTGTAAATAGAATAGAAACTGGAATCTGTTTAAACTTCTCTCAATGAATGTGAAAAATATTTTCATCTCCATAGCCACAATCTACATTTCAAACCAAGTAGCTGATTAGATAGTCCAGGAAGTCATTCCTATTGCTATTGAAAGCCAAATGTAATACTTAGCTCTTATCATAGCATTCTAGTGTTTGCAATCATAGTTATCTCCTGGCAGGTTCGGGGCGGGGGGAACCATATGGGATGCCAAGAATTGAACTACGTCATTCCTGTGTCAACCACATGCAAGACACATGCCCTACTGCTGTGCTATCTCCTGGCCCTGCATGCCAGGATTCTAAAAAAAAAGAGATGAATGCCTCTTAACTAAACAGATAAAATGGGTGACAATATTTTACATAGTAATAGGAAAAGTTGAAAAAATATGAAGTAAAAATCTTTGGCCTAAAAATAGTGTGAACCTACTTATGAAGAACCTGCCATATGCTCCAGGCATACTAATTTTTCTAAAACCAAAGTCTTTCTTCATGGTACCAGGAATGGTACTCAGTAACAGTTCTTGCCATCAGGCTCCGTAATTGGTGATCATGGTGTTAGCATATATTCTATGTCTAAGTCAGATGGTCTTAAAGTGTCTCCTGGTACTGGTTTCATCTCACCAATAAGAGGCAAGGCAGGGAAATCTGCCTATAGGGCAAGTCATTGTGATTTCCAAGACATAGTCATCAGGGTACCACAGAAGTCCACACTGGGCAAGTATGTGCCGAGGCAATTCCAAGGCCTGTCATAGAAGATCGATATATAGTGCAAGTGAAGAAAACTGTGCCAATCCAAAGATGAGACCCAAGGTTCAGGAGTTCTTGGCTGATGTCCAAATCACTAAAGCCTAAGTCTCTTGACTTCACTATGGCAAATATTCAGGGTGGAAGGCACCTTATAACAAAATGATTTTGAATTTTCATCTCTCTTTGTATCCCTTCTCTTTGTATCTAATACTTTCTGAGTTTAATAGACTCCTGCAAAAAGAATGATGCCACAGGATACTATTGGAGTCTAAATGGAAAATAATTACAAACCAAACAATCCCAATAATTTCTAGTTCTATATATTCTAGTTCTACCCAAGGGTATTCTATCTTCTAAGAACTCCTACTAGCAAATCTAAAGAGAAGGGGGCAGTTATAACTATGTCATTTAATATACAATAAAGAATACACATAGTGAAGAAGTACATTTAAGAAATTTACAAAAGAGGTAGACATATCCTCTTTTGAAATAGTCTAAGCCAAAAGAAGGATAAATTTCGGATTACAACTTCAGCAGGCAACATGGTATTGTGGAGTCTGAAAAAATGCCTCGCTGCTGTCAAGGATAAGGAACTGTCATTAGAGCAGAGAATCAAACCTGAATCAGATGCTTCAACTGTGGCAGAATGAGACATATACAGGAAAGTTGCAGAATGCAATTCTTTTTACCTCTGGCTTTAAGCCCAGCCCCCTTGAGGCCAAGACTTAGCCAACCTGTCTCAAGAAACTGGATCAGGGACCATTACTATGTCACACAAAATCAGGGAAACATTCTATGATTAATTCAGATTCCCATTCTAGCCCTATAAGTATCTGCTGCCACTTCAGGAAGGCTTGACATACCTTCCTATTAAAATAACATAAAATCATTTCAAAGTCCTTACAATAGGGTCAATTCTATGAGGCACTTTAGGAATCATTTTGGGAAAGTTCAGTTAGCTTAAAATATCTCTTCACTTTGGAATGAAAGATTCTGACATTGGAGAAATAAGTTGTTTTCATACCCATAATTTGAAGTCTTTAGAAAGGTGAAAGCATAGCTCAAATTTTG
>PVKC010016826.1:0-20443 GCA_004027635.1 Crocidura indochinensis
GTTTTGAGCCTATTTTTTATGTAATGATACTGAACCACAGAAAACCAAGCAATTTGTCCATGGTTAAATAACCTACAAATGACAGTAGATTGAATATTTAAAATCAGTAATACTGCTCTAAATTGTAACCTGTGCCTTGGCTAGAGCGTTAGATTAATGACCTGAGCACATGCTTTGCATACAGTAGCTTAGGGTTATATCCCCCAAACTGATCAGGGAGTAGTTTCTTCAGTTGTGCTCTATGCATTGTGTCTAGAACTTGAAGATAAAGCCAGTAAAGCCAGAGATAAAAATATTAACTCTCAAACAAATAAGTTAATCATTTATTATGTGGTGAAAGTTATCTAATACAAAATGTTTTATATGTATAGCACATTTCTTTTTAGAAAGAAAAATTTCCATCTCCTTAATATTAATTCTCTTTTTGTTTTCTTTTGTTTGCTTTTGTTTTTTTGCCACACCCAGTGACGCTCAGGGGTTACTCCTGGCTATGCACTCAGAAATCGCTCCTATCTTGGAGGACCATATGGGACACCAGGGCATCAAATCAAGGTCAGTCCTGGGTCAGCAGCATGCAAGGCAAATGCCTTACTGCTGTACTATGTACTATCGCCACGGCCCCTCCTTAATATTAATTCTTATTTATTTCCTTGAAATGACTTTCTCTTCCTTACTTGCTGGGCCAGCCAGCACCCAAAAGAATTTTTCAATCAATCAACTAGCTAGCCAATGAGTGACGTAGAGTTAAATTGTTAAATTGGCCTAAAATTGAAAATGTTAAACATAGCTTTTTTTTTTTTTTTTTTTTTTTTTTTTTTTTTTTTTTTTTTTTTTTTTTTTTTTTTTTGGTTTTTCGGGCCACACCTGTTTGTTGCTCAGGGGTTACTCCTGGCTAAGCGCTCAGAAATTGCCCCTGGCTTGGGGGGACCATATGGGACACCGGGTGATGGAACCGCAGTCCTTACTTGGCTAGTGCTTGCATGGCAGACACCTTACCTCTAGCACCACCTGGCCAGCCCCTAAACATAGCTTCTTATTAGAACAATTTAAGATGTTCTCAGACTATCAAGATAAGCTCTGAAACTTTTTTAAACTGGGGTTCTGAAGATCTAGTAAGAATAAAATCAGATGAATAGCATTGTAAAAGATAAAAAAAAATTGTCCTTGATGATATGTCAATAATAGATAGGTACAAGGTTGTTTGTGTCACTTACTTATTATTTAATTCCCATGATAATCCATTTTGGTAGATGTGTAGATGATCAACAAATAAAGCAATAAATTCACACTAGCTAATAAAATAATATTTGGGGAGGTAAACCAGATGTTTGAAACTTTATAACTCTTTTTACCATTTGATATTAACGTAAATAAAGTGGCAGATCGGAGATGGAGTGAAGAGGAGGGAAAAATGAATGAAATAGAGTTGCTACTGTGATTTAACTAAGTAGTTACTGTAATCCTCAATTTCTTTAGCTAAGATTAAAATAAGCATGACCCAGTTATCATAGTCCTCCTGACAGCAAAGTCAAGGCGACATCCAATTTTCAGGGCTTCACCCTTTGCTGGAAGTTCCTCTCTATACGGGAGAAAAGCTCCACAGAAAATTGTTATTCATCTCTAAATTGGAGGTAATTGCTCCTGCATGAGAAATGCTAAACTTTGGTGGCCTTAGGCAGTAATCTGGCCATGCATTTATACAGTGAGTCGGTACTAATTTGGCAGTCGCAGATAGCCATCAGCAGTTATAATTGTATGGTAGGACACCTATTCTCCTTAATCTTTTTTTTTTTAAATATGGAACGCTTCACGAATTTGCGTGTCATCCTTGCGCAGGGGCCATGCTAATCTTCTCTGTATCATTCCAATTTTAGTATATGTGCTGCCGAAGTGAGCACATAATCTTAATGGAAGATGATGGGCAAGTTGTGGTAGGGAAGTATTGGGAGCTAGTCTTTAAAGCCTTGTCATTGGACAAAGACTCACAATGAACTGTAATATAAAGGAAAATCTGCTGCCTGTAGCTTTTCTCCAAAAAAGAATAAACTTGAAATATATTCATAAATTAAAGCTATTCAATAGCCAGGTGATAAGCAGTAAAGTACCACCATTAGAAAATAATTATTAAGCATAAAAATAAAGAAAATAATGCAAGGCTCTTTCCTAAACATTAAATTATACTAGAAGCTCAAGATATTTTGAAATCTGCAACATTCACATCCTTTTTCTCCAGTCATTCCCCCTCCCACTTTTTAGTAATTGGTTAATGGATGCTAAAAGCATGATGGAGAATGTAGTTTGCCCAATTTATTACTACAGCTCATTTCATAGATAGCAATCCTATATCCTACATGTTACGTTAGATATATAGGTTACATTTAGAAATCAATATCACTTGGCCGCAATTTGATAAGTGCTTCTAATTTAATTTCTAGCTATAGCATTTACTTTAATCAAAGTTTTTGCAATGAAGGCCAAGTTGATAGCAGTAGGCAATAAGCTGATTTGGAAGAGTGAGGGGAAAAAGCACAGGCAGGTTAGTAAGAATCTTTAGATGCATGATTTCATTTTACTCTAACTTTAATTTAAAATTCTATTGTCTTTAACAAATAATCATTTGTCATTAGCCATTCCAGGACTATAGGAAAACACTATAAGACCATCAAGAAAAGGAACTCTAGGAAGAAAATATGGTCAAATTATCAGCATATAGAATGGAAATACTATAAAATGAGAAAAACCCTACTAAGAATATATTAAGTAGATGATATCTTGATATTGCACCATGACTGATGTTTTTAATCATTTCTTATGTATAAAAATTATGACATTTAATTAAAAATGTTACACAGGACATTTAAGGACTGGAAACTGATATTAATCTCTCTGGAAACCAACCATTCAAAATTTTCAGTGGAATTATTTTGTTCAAAATTGTCAAAAATTCATGGGTCACCCCAGCACCCCTCTACCTCCTTCCTCCAGAACTCCAGGGCTTCCCCAGGTCACATGCACAATAGGTTCTGGCTTTAGGAATTACCAGGGAAGTTTCCTTACTAAACCTGTCCATTGTGAAACCATGCAGGGTTTTGTCAATATATTGACAAATATTTGGATATCATTGTGTTTCATTTGTTTGTCATAATCTGAAAGCCATCCAGATGCTCCTTTTATTCCTTTACTCCCTCACTCCCATCTCTTGTTACCCCACATTTAACCATTTTTCTGTACTAATAATTTTTGTTTTGGCCAAGGTGGATTACATATCTTTCACAGTAATTTTTTGGGTGAAGTCTGAAGCTTCACCAGGCAACACGTCAGGGCAAGGCTCCACACTGTAGGCTTTTTGGCCAAGCTAGGGAAGATGCAGCCTTAGCTGCCACCCACAGACTTCTCTCTCTCCTTCCTCCCAGTCCCCAGGGTTATTCCTGGACACCTGCTCAGGGTCCCAGCAAGTAGGTTCCAGCGATGAGCAATTTTAAAGAGGCTCCAGGCTTCCTAGTTCCTGCAAGGGGCTGGGAGGGAACTGGTGAGCTTCCAACTTCCAGCAATTAGACGCAAACGCTTCTCGGGGAGTCGGAAGCTACAGCAGGCAACATGGGGAGGACATGGCTCCATGTGCTCTTTGCTTGTCCAAATCCCAGACCAAAGTGTTGTCTCAGAAGCAACACCCTCCCTCTTGACTATTTCTAAAACATAAAAGGGACACGTGTACCTCCTTTGTATATCTCAGATGTATTCCCTTAACATCTATAACTCTTTTCGAACATCCTCATGTAGTGACAATTTTGCCCACTGGTTTTGTTAATTTTTTTTTTTTTTGGCTTTTTGGGTCACACCCGGCAGTGCTCAGGGGTTACTCCTGGCTCCATGCTCAGAAATTGCTCCTGGTTTTGTTATTTGATTGCTTGATTTTCCCCCTTTGAGACCTGTTTTATAGCAATACTGGTAGAAGAATATCTCTGTATAGATTTCATGTTTGAACCAAGTTACGGGGAATGTTGGACTTTATTCGTCGGCCCCCAGATGCACCAACAATATCTTGTGGCATTGCTTCTCTTTTGCATAGACACATTAAAATGGGAAAATAATACATATGGAAACAAGTTCTTATCTAATAGATATGGGAACACAAATTTGGTAATGCAATTAGGCCTTATACCCGAACAGTGGCATAATGATTTGGCTTAGGCCTCAGAAGAATGGGCATCACCCACACACACCTGAACAATGAATACCATCTATGGAAACAACCACAATTGTCTATAACATTACCAGGATCCAAGCCTCTACCAAGGAAGACCTACCACTGCTTTTGCATTGACTTACTCCAAAGAGTGTTCTCAACACCCAGATGACTCAGCAACAGCCTGCTTGCAGGGCAGATTGCTCCTCATTTAATGGTATGCTGAAACTAGAGGATGCTCCACATCAGCCTGATATCAATGAAAGAAATGCACAGGATCCAGAATCTTTAAATACAAGAATCTGATACCAACAATAGTTAAGTGTGAAAAAGTTTCACTGAGACCACGGAGAATGACTCAGATTGGACAGACTGGTATACCTGGAACCCAGAGTCCGTCTTATGCCAATAAACTTCAGGGGTGAGGCCTTTTTGTAATCAGGTTAAGGATCTTTTTACATTTTTCCCATTTTTCTGGACCTATGCAAACAATGGCGATTGCCGCTATTACGCCTTTACCATAATTTTTTACTCTTATCCTTTAAGGGAAAAAAATACAATTTACCGAACTTAAAAACAAATAACTGTAGTAGAATGCCTGTCTCAAATACAGGCAGGGGATGGGAAGGGGGTGGGGGGAATGTTACACTGGTGAAGGGGGGTGTTCTGTTTGTGACTGTAACCCAACTATGATCATGGTACTTAAATAAAAAATATATTTTAAGAAAGAAATACTGTTCAAACTATGTTTATTGATGAAATAGTAAAGAGTGTCTTGATAATACTAGAAATAAAAAAGATGTCTGCTCTCATCACCTAAAAAAATTGTCAAAAATTACTTTTTACATAGGGTCTTCTTTCTGCCCTCATAGTACAACTATAAAACACATGAGAAATAATTTATTTTAGTCCTTTGTTTTTGAACCTCTGGACCTTAGAATAATACCACAAGAAATAAGAAAAGAACTTTCAAGTCAATGAAATAGGACTGCCAAGCAAATATCTCTTTCACTTGAAAAAGAAAAAAAATGGCATACTCCTGCCAACCCATAGAGTAGTTTTGGATACTTTTTGGTGTTCTGTGTCTATATCTGTCCTCTCACATCCCTTCCTACAACATTCCCAGGCGTTGGCAATGTTCAAAATAGAAGCTTCTTTCTCAAAACACAATGTTGTATGTACAATTAAAGCAGTATGGAAATATTTTTCTTGTGAACTTTTTTCCTTGTATTCAGAAATGATGTACCTAACACACACACACACACACACACACACACACATACAAACACCTTTTTTTATGGACACTGCACTGTCAAAAGCCAACTCACCTGCTCCTCTCTCCACGCCTCTTTAAATCAAGTTGAGAGATTGGCCATGCAGGAGGCAGATGGTCCTTGTTTTCAAATTTGGGTCAACATGGTATATTAAGGACTTAGTTCTTTCCTCTCTCCCTTCTAACCTTTTGTTTGTTTATTTGTTTTTTGTTGTTGTTTTTCTGCCACAGCAGATGATGCTCAGGGGTTACTCCTGGTTATGCGCTCAGAAATCGCTCCTGGCTTGGGGAGATCTTATGGGACTCTGTGGGATCAAACTGCAGTTAGTCCTAGGCTAGTGCATGCAAGGCAGGTGCCTTATGGATCACGCCACTCTCTGGCCCTTTCTTCCTTCCTTTTTGCCTCCCTTCCTTCCTTTCTCTTTTCTTCTTTCCTTTTTCCTTCCTTCCTCCCTTCCTTTCCTTCCTTCATCTCTTTCTTTTTCTTCCTTCCTTCCTTCCTTCTCTTTATTTCTTTTTTAAACATTTGCTGATTTCTGTATTTCTGGATCACCTAGAAATAACCAAGCTCTTCAACATCTAACACCATGTTGTTATAACACAGTTGGAAATAGCCTAAATGCCATCTCTAGAAAAATAGAACTATAAAGGGACATATTTAGATTATGTACTATTGAAGTAAAAGACAATAATTAAAACTCTCAGCATGAACTATCTTAAAAAATGATGATGCATATAAATTGAAGCAGGGTGAGAGTGCAGTATTCATTAACCACAGTTTCTGTTCAGTAAAAACATATTTAATCACTTAAGAAAAGTTGAGTTTCTATGATAAGGCCCTACTTTAGTCAATAGAAAGGTAGCAAAAGAAAGGGGGGGACCTTTCACAAAGGGTTTTTCTAGTGGTACAAAATAATAAGATAATAAAACAAAAAACTGTTTTAGGTACAGGTGAATTTTTTAATTTATGGAGCAAAATAAAACAGAGAAGGATAAATTATATATGCAAGGAAAAGAGCCAGAAAACTGTGACTATAAGCTCTCCCAGGAAAGGTAGACTTCAACAAAGGCAGAAAAAGGTGAAAATAAAATTTGTTGTGACAGACATACAGATGAGTCTGAGAAAAATGTTCTCAAATCTATTTTAATAAATTCACTTTCTTTCATGTTTGCCAGTTTGCCAAGACAGATACAGAGTGTACTACAAGCTTATAAATTTTAGTTACTTCAGTAAGAAGATATACATATACACATATGTATGTAAAGTGTATGTGTGTGTGTGTGTGTAAAGCAACATATGCCTTTAAAGTAACTGAGTTAAAAGTGATATCATGGCAGTGATTTGTATGTGAAGAGAGAATGGCCTAAAAGATAATTATGGCTTGTAAATGAAAAAACAAAAATACATAAGTGTATGGTGACTAGTCTGGCAGAATATTTAAAGGAGGAGGTTTCAGGATAGTTCTTTGAATTGTAGTAGGTGAGAAAAATGCCACTCTTTAAAAATTAGTGCCAGTGGGACCAAGAGTGAATGTGAGTTTTCAAAAAAGGTGGCTACATTACCTTGTAGTCATCTTAAATTAAAAAAAATCAAGACATGGTAGTCAGAGGATGAGGGGGAAAAAACTTCTCATGAATATATGAGAGTAGATATGAAAACAGTACAATTTATTGGAAGAGTGAGAAATGAAATCACTTTGAGTATCTTCTTTTGTATTTTTCTCTGAACAATCAATTTGTTGGTTCCAAATTCTTTTTTAGCACCTTCTATGTATGGGAGTAACAGATATTTGTGAAAAATTAAGACATTTTTACATGCACTTCTTTTCTAAATAGTTGTGTGAAGCAATTTATGATGGTGGATTCTGGGACTTAACTCTTTCTAAAAAAGAAAAAGAAATGTCTGTCTCTTAAAGAAGTCTCTCAAAGTAATAAATAAAAAAAAGACAACACGGGGAAAGCTTTCACAATCTCTTATCTGGTCATTCTGTTGAATTGTTCAAATTATAAGAACTTGTGTCTGAGTTCTCAAATTTGAAAGGCGTGCAAAATAAACTTTCCACTCTCCCCAGAAATGATGTGATATTATCTCTGCTGGAGAAGAGATTGGAGACATTGGAAACATTCTTTAGACGTTTTAGTTGATGTCAAATCAAATGCCTTCATATGTCAGGAAGCTTATTTGCTGCACCCTAGGCCTGCCACAGTCCTGGATGCTGAAATTCTCACTCAGATGTCCAGGTCTATGAGTTACTTTGTGCCACCAGACTTTAACTGTTGAACTGCCAGTCTCAACCACCTCTGTTAGATCTTATCTTAGTAGAGTCATATGGGAAATGGCTCCCTTTCAGAAAGTGATTTTGAAATGTTCTTATCTATAGTATTTCAACAAAAGTGAAATAGAGACAAAAATGTGAAGTCATTTGAAGTAAAAAGTCTATTGTGTCTGAAGGACATTCAACGTGCCACACCTGAAAAAGGGAATATCATCCAAGTGAGCAAATGGCAACCTTCATGTTCAGTTCTTTCTTGATGTGTAACATTGCATATTTTTCAAATCCTCCTGATTCCTACGTTTCTTCAAATGAAAAATTAAAATACAATACCTATTTCCTAATATTATTATTAGAAAACATACATGTATACAACCTTATAATGGTATTTAGGCATTCAATAAGTGTTAGTTCTTATTTCCCTCTGGGTTCTGAATCATAAGCTCATCCTCCAATCCTGCCTCAATTACCAGATCTTACTTCTCTCTGCATCTCCACCCTTACCGAGGTTGTGGGATCATATATAAAACTAACAATTCACTAGGATGATTTGAGACTTCGTTTGTTTTATACATGTTGTACCCTACAATGAGGATGAAGGAATGCCCTCTGTGCTAGCTTAATTCAGAAAAATATCAATCAAGTTTTTCCAAGATAACCTGGAAATCAGGCAAGTAAAGGCAGTATAAGGAGGCATGGAGCACCACAGAGCAACATGATTAGAACAGGAGAGTGGGTGAGAGGATATTTTATCCTTCATCTTAGGTGTGCATCTATATTTTTCTGGATTTACTTTTTGTTTTTGTTTTCTGAGCCACATCTGGTAGTGTGCAGGGGTTACTGCTGGTTCTGTGCTCAGGGTTCATTACTGGCAGTATTTGGGGGACCATATAGGGTGCCAGTGATTGAACCCAGTTCAGCTACCTGAAAGGCAAATGCCCTACCTGCTGTGCTATTATTTTGGCCTGGAGTTTAAAACTATTTATATATTTATTATCTAGTCATTAAGAAATTTAGGTCATCTTTGTGGCAACAGGAAAATTCTAAATTCCCACATATTCATCCAGGAAAAACTAAATAAATAGGAGGCATTATGGGAAATGCTATGTACTAAATAATAAAGTTGAGATCGTAGGCAAATTAAGGCTTTTCAAGCTTCACAAATCTGGATCCATAATGCTTGCTTAGCAATATAACATGTTTTGACAACGATATTAAAACCTACTTAAAATCTGTCTTTCACAACCCCACATAAACCCATTTGAAGTGGCCATTATTCTAACAATATCTTTAGTATATTGTTGGGATTCTAATTAAGATATTCCAGGAGACTATCTAAAACACAAAGGATATTAATTTAACACAAACTGAAGGCATACTGGTCACTTTTACAAAAATATATTCAAAGGAAACTAGATTAGGGCTGGAGTGGTAGCACAGCAGTAAGGCATTTGTCTTGCACATGGCTGACCCAGGATGGACCTGGGTTTGATTTCTGGCATCCTATAAGGTCACCCAAACCTGTTGGAGTGATCTCTGAGTGCAGAGCCAGATGTAACCCCTGAGCACTGCCAGGTGTGGCCCCAAAACAAATAAAAAATAGCAAAGGAAACTAGATTAAAATGAGTTATAAAAACATACACGCATAATATGTCATAAGTTCCTGCATATTATAAAACCTTCGTTGTTTTTTTTTTATCCTGGTTTCTGGTTGAAGAGGTTTCCAACTATTTTATTTCAGGATAAGAAGCATTTAGCATAGCTGCAGGAATAAATAATTACAAAATATTTCATCATTAGATCATTATACTCAAGAGAAATGAAAATAGCCCCAGAACTAAATTTGTAAAATTTATTTTTTACTCTTTATGGATCACTATACATTTAGATGGCAGACACCATTCTGGCCATCAATAATAAGAGACAATGGGACACCCACTGTACTGAATACTAACAATATGTTTTAATGCCTTAATTTTACCAGGAATAAAATAGCCCCTTTTGTCCACAGTGGTCCTTGGAAACAAAGAATGGACACTCTAATTTTTTTTTTGGTTTTGAGGTCACACCCGGCCATGCTCAGGGGCTCTATGTTCTACGCTCAGAAATCGTTGCTGGCAGGCTCAGGGGACCATATGGGATGCCGAGATTCAAACCACCATTCTTCTGCATGCAAGGCAAATGCACTACCTCCATGTTATCTCTCTGGCTCCTGGATACCCTAATCTTAAACCTCAGTATTAAGAAGAAGAAGAAGAAGAAGAAGAAGAAGAAGAAGAAGAAGAAGAAGAAGAAGAAGAAGAAGAAGAAGAAGAAGAAGAAGAAGAAGAAGAAGAAGATGAAGATGAAGAAGAAGATGATGATGAAGAAGAAGATGATGAAGAAGATGAAGATGAAGAGAAGATGAAGAAGAAGAAGAAGAAGGAGAGAGGAAGAGGAAGAGGAGGAGAAGGAGCACAAACCTTTTTATGTAGTTGCAGGTTGGAGTTTTTTGACTGTTTTGTTGTTTTGTCTTGTTTTTATAGTTGCTGGCTTTGGCTTTTGTTTGTTTTGGTTTGTGTTTGTGGTTTTTTTGGTTCTGTTTTTTGTATTTTTCTTGTCATCACCTTGTTGTTTTTGTTTATAATTTTTGTTTTGTTACTTTTTTCTTCTTTGTTCCCATTCATTTTCTAAATTGATACTTACAACACCTAGAATATCTCCTCCTAGTTTTTTTTCTTTTGTTTTTCTTTCTTCTTTTCCATTTTTTTCTCTATCTCCAACAGAACCACATTGCTTAAATCATATTGTTCAGCCTCATAAATCGAGGGGGAAAAAAAACGAATGGTGTCAGGTCCAGACACGCACATGAATATTTAGTAGAAATAAAAAATGGTCAGACCTGAACATCAAACCCAAAGTCAACAACAACAAAATCTATACCTAATCCACAACAAGCTGTACAAGTGGGGACCAGTTATACTAGTATTCTGGGGGGTAAAGGAGGGTGATATGGGATGCATGCTGAAAACAGGTGTAAGGGCGGACATCACTGGTGGTGAGAATGCCCTGATTCATTGTCACTATGTATCTTAAATATTACTGTGAAAGATTTGTAATTCACTTTGGCTACAAAAAAATTTAAAAAAAGAAAGAAGAGATAAATAAGATTACTTTTCTTCTGAGATTACATGCTGTTGGGGTGATTGACTTGCCATTGCAAATATAGAAAGAATTATGCCACATGCTTTATTTAGTAGAGGTGTCAGGTGTTCGGAGCACTCAGGATGCCAGCAACAGATCTAGACATTGCTTAATTGGTACAATACCTGTTTTGTTATGGATTTAACCTCAATACTGCCCCAGATGCCAAATACCATCCTGCTACACTGATCTTTGGTATTCCCAGCAGCACAACGAAGTATGTGATCTCCAGCACACCATAACTAAGTGCATGAACAGTACAGCTAAATTGTGTGACACTCAACAAACACTGCAATTTAGAGACCGAACCCCATAACCAAGTGCCAATCATGGAGAACATTGCAACCTAGCATCAAAGTGTGCAGCCCCTGGTCTCTGCAAAAACAATGAAGGAAAGAGCAGAAAGATGGAATCGTAAAATAAAACCAGGAGTTGTACTGTGTTTTTATTTATTTATTTATTTATTTATTTATTTGATTTTTGGACCACACCTGGCGGAGCTCAGGGGTTACTCCTGGCTATCTGCTCAGAAATAGCTCCTGGCAGGCACGGGGGACCATATGGGACACCGGGATTTGAACCAACCACCTTACGTCCTGGATCAGCTGCTTGCAAGGCAAACAACTCTGTGCTATCTCTCTGGTCCCTGTGTTTTTATTTTTTTAATGAGAAGTGGTAAAGCATCCATAAGAGAACATGCATAGCACAAAAAATGTGGAAGAGTTGGTGAATTGAAGGATGACAAGATTTCTATCTGAATTTCCTAAAAGAACTGGAACCAAGAGTTTAGGATTTAGCACTTAATCTTTTTTCTTTATTTATTCTTAAAGATAAAATAAAAGGGGGGCCGGAGAGATAGCACAGCGGTAAGGCATTTGCCTTGCTTGCAGAATAACGGTGGTTCGAATCCCAGCATCCCATATTGTTCCCAGATCCTGCCAGGGGCGATTTCTGAGTGTAGAGCCAGGAGTAACCCCTGAGCGCTGCCATGTATGACCCAAAAACAACAACAACAACCAGAACAAAAAAAGATAAAATAAAAGTTCTTGAAAAGGGTAGAAAGGAAAAGGAGGAAAGGGGGAAAGGGAAGATTGATACAAGGTGATGTGGGTGCATAACAATAGCTATATCACTTCACAAGCAAATACACAGAGCTTATCACTTAGCAAGAAGAGTTTATTTCTCTCCAGATGAGCCACACCTGGCCACTGTCTGCAAGTGATAAAAAGGAAAAATATTACCTCTCATTTTTTCCCTATAGTCCAAGTTCACTCTATGGTTAATCAGGTGGCTTTTTCATAACCAATCCAGAATCCAGTTACAACACCAGGCCTAAAGGTGTAGGTGGTGTGCCAACCAATTAAAAAAGAAAAAAGAATGATGAAGCTGGGAACTCTGAGAAACCATTATGAATAAAAAGTAAAATATGTGGAGGAGAAAAGAGAGGTAGTATGCATCTGAAATAGCAGAGATTAATTTGTGAGGGCCTTTATATATACCTTTGAGAAGTTGAGATTTTATTCTGTGGGTCTTTCCAGAATGAGAAAGATCATCTTGATAGAGAAAAAGGTTCATTAACTTTCTGAGTAAATGTGGCTATGTAATTTCTACTCATCACTTCAATACTTAGATAAAGTTAAAGAAATTCATTTGGGGCTATTCCAAATTTTAATGTAAAGACAATCAACTGAGATGCTGTAATTACATAGAGAATAGATAAATTGTCAACGAACAAACAAAAGTCAATTCTCTTGTCTATTTTGTTTAACTGCAAACAAGAATTAAATTATGTCTTACTTAAATAACATATGGATACCAGCCCACAAGGTATCTTAACTTGGTCTAGAATTATGTTAGTTGGCTAACATGACTGTTGAATCTCTTCGGTAAAATGCCTAATTTTCATGCCTGCCTTACAAAGCAATCACCCCAAGGACCCAACCAGCTTTAGTGGTCTTTGAAACACAGCCCAGAGTAACAACTGGCATTTCTTTGAAGATGAATTTTTTTCCACTATGTAGTAATAGAGTTTTATTTTTTTACAGAACAATAGTTAGCATTTATAGACAGATTTTTAATAATTTATAACATAATTTAACCAGGATAACAAGCTACAGAAAATAACTTATATTTTCATAAAGTGTCAAAATTCAAATAGTCAGAAACACCAGTGTGCCCAACTTCAATAGATAATTAGTGGAATTGATAAAACTTGGAACTCAATTCATTTGTTTCCAGGGCCCATAATTTTTCTGGTCTACTTAACTGATTGCAGAGACATTTGTGAAAAGACACAGGCTTATTTTTGTGTTGACTACAAAGAATTAGAATCTTAAGCTCTGTACAGTTTTTATACAGCAACTTTCTGAGTATCTTTTGAAATGAATTTATATTCTTGAATGAGCCCAAATTTTGATGAAATCTTAACCATGCAGCTTACAGTTTGTATAATTTTAATATTCTAGAAATCACCTCAATTATTTCAACAATTTTTAAAATAATAGTATTGAGATCATACTGCAATTCAATGTGATATGGTTCAGGTATGTTTATATTACATCTGGATATTACATTTTCATAAATATTACATTAAATTTCCCACCAAAGTTTCTATTTTAATCATATAATTGTCCCCTTTTATGAGATTTACCCACCACATTTTTTCTCTTACAGATAATATAGACCATGAACTTGATCTTTTGAGCCTTAAATGCTATACTTCATGATCAGTAAACCTGAATTTAATCTGAGATTCATTATATATGTAAACTAGAAAAATTATTTAACTTCCTTTAATCTCCACATTTTGCATAAAAATAAATGCCTGCTGCCTTGCCTGCGCTAGCCAGGACGAACCACGGTTCGATCCCCCGGTTCCCCATATGGTCCCCCGTGCCTGCCAGGAGCGACTTCTGAGCGAATAGCCAGGAGTAACCCCTGAGCGTCACCGGGTGTGGCCCAAAAACCAAATAAATAAATAAATAAATAAATGCAATAGCAGATTTCAAACAATTATGGACACCATCTAAACTAGTTTATTCAATGAGTTTAAAACAAAGGAAGAAAAGGCAGAAATTTGGCCTGTGAGTTGCAAGAATGTCAAATATGTGATATCCTGGTGGTATACATATCTCCATGAAATTCTGACTTGGAAGTTAGATCCTTGTATACCTAATTCAGGAATAATGAAACTTTGCCTTGAGAAACATATTTTAGAGTTGAAGAGTGAGTGATTAAAGTTATTTGCACTTCATCTGCACAGGGATATTAGGAGATGACAGTTTAACTCTTGTATTCTCATTTGCAGTTAATGTCAGATAAGATAAAAGATGCAGGGCCAGAGCAGTGGCACAGCAGTAGGGCATTGCACACAACTGATCTATGACTGCCCTCAGTTCTACACCCCCCCACCCCCGGCGTCCCATTTGGTTCCCAAAGCCAGGACCAAATTCTGAGTGCATAGCCAGTTGTAACCCCTGAGCGTCACCGGGTGTGACCAAAAAAAAGATAAAATAAAATATGCAGCATCTTTAAGAATTAAAAGACTTGTCTAGGTCTAGGATCTCCTCTAATTCTTCCTGTAGGGAAGTTCTAGGGGTCTTACTCTCATGTCTCCCTTTCTTTTCTGGTTCTTCATTTTATGACATCAGATTCGTCAGTTCTTCAGATTCTTCTGTTTCTGATATCAGAATTCCTCACCTGCATTCATTTCTTATTTTAATTTTATTGAAACCATTATGATTTACAAGGTCCTTCATAGTTGAGTTTCAGACATACAATGTTTCAGGGTCAATTCCACCACCAGTATCGACCTCCTTCTACCAATGTTCCCCAGATGCATCCCATACAATCCTCTTATCCTCCAGCCTGCCAGTATTATAGCCTGTCATTTTAAGTTTAGATGGTTAAGTTTGGATTGCTTAATTCTATTGTTGCTGCCTTTGGTTTTGATATTTAGTTTTGTCCTTTAAACACTACCAATACACATGAGATCACTTGGACCCTGGCCCCCATCCTTTCATTATTTGTGTTTCTCCTCTTTTATTCAGTTTCTTTCCTCCTCACTATAGTCTGGGACAAAGGGTGTTTGAGACAACTCCCATTTATACCATAACATTTCTACATATAAGTGGTATTTATCCTTCTTCTGGCTTACTTCATTTCACATAATATCTTTCAGTTGCATCCATGTTGCTACAAATTTCATGATTGTATTATTCCTTATAGCTATATACTATTTCATTGTATATGTATATATACATGCACCACACCTTCATGATCCACTGTCTGTTGTAGGACATCTAGGTTGATTCCGAGTCTTGGTTATTGTATTGAGTGCTGCAATGAATAGCAATATGCATACATCCTTATGAATGAATGTTTTCCTGTCCTAGGAATAGATACCTAAAAGAGGGATTTTTGAATCATATGGCAACTCAATTTTGAGTTTACTGAGTACCCTCCATATTGTTTTTTATGGGTGTTGGATCAGGCAGCATTCCCATGAGCAGTGGATGAGACTTCCTTTCTTACCACATCCCTGCCAACAGAGAACGTTCCCATTTTTTTTTTTTTTTGAAATGTCACATCCCCACTGGTATAAGATCATACCTAATTGTTTTCTTGATTTGGATTTCCCTAATAATAAGTGATGATGAGTACTTTTTCATGTGTCTATTGACCATCTGTTGATTTTCCTCAAAGAAGTATCTGTTCATTTTCTCTCCCCATTTTGATGGGGCTTTTAGGTGTTGTGGAGTTCATCTTTGTGCATACTTTGAATGTCTTACATATCAAAACATTATCTAATGTGTTGAGTGCAAAATTTTTGTCCCATTCAGTTACCTCTCATCTAATTTTAGCCCATGTTTCTTTTTTTCCATACAGAAACTTTTAGTTTGAAGTCCATTTATTCAGATTTGATGCTATAGCCCTTGCCATTGGCATCCTCTCAGTGAAGACTTCTTTGAGGTCTAAGTCTTAAAGCATCCTGCCTATGTTTTTTTTTCTCAATAAATTTTATGAATTTGAGTCTAATCTCAAGGTTTTTAATTAATGAATTTTTGTGTAAGGTGTAAGATATAGATTTATCTTTAGTTTCTAACACATAGTTATCCAATTGTTCCAACACCATTTGTTTAAGAGACTGTTTTTATTCCATTCCATTCCAGGTTCTTGGCTCCTTTTTCAAAAAATAGTTGCCCATATACTTGGGGGGCTGTGGGGGTTGGATATTCTATTCTGACCTAATGGTCTAAAACTCAAGGTTTTTTCCCAATACCATGCTGTTTTGATCACTATAGCTTTGTAGTAGAACTTAAAATTAGATAATAAGATATCGTCCAGTTTCTTGCTTTTCAATATGGATTTGGCTATCCTAGGACTTCTATGGTGCCACACAAATTATATTATTGATTGTTATAAATCCTTGAAGAATGTTTTCTGAATTTGGACAGGGATTACATTGAAACTATGTAGTAATTTAGGTAACATGGTTATTTTGATAATATTGACTCTTTGAATCTATGATCATGAAATAATCTTCTGTATGCTTAGGTCTACAATTTCCTTCTAAAGTGTTTTGAAGTGATATAGGTCTCTCATCTCTTTTCTTAAGTTGATTCCTAGGTACTTGATAGTTTGGGGCACTATTTTAAATGGGATAGACTCTTTAATGGGATAGTCTCTTAATAGGAGAAACTCTTTAATTTGGATAGCATGCCAGGAGGCTCAGGTTTATGGAAATCAATTAATATTTTTGAATGCACAAGTAAAGAGGGTCACCATCTTTATCAACCCTGCTGCTTGGAAAGACAAAGCCAAGACCCTGTTTGAGAAGCCCCCATTTTAAACCTCTCTGACATGGATGTGACCATTGTCAAGACATATTATGAGGCCCAAACTAAGAATCTCCTAGGGTTGATGGAGAATATGGATATGCAATTGTTCATCTGTGTAATTCTGCTACTATGACTTGCTAACATATTTTTTAAATTCCTTCCATGCCATTTGTATGGATTCTTCCACCTTTTGAAAGAGTCCTTTGAGTTGGTTGAATTGTTCATCTACAGATTTCTTAAGTTAACAGGCTAATGACTCCTTGATTTCTGTTGCTAAAACATTAAGTGTTAATTTTTGGTCCTCATCTATAAGGCTCAGGCTTATAGTTTTGGTGGGCTTGTAAATTTGCCAGGGGTTCTCTCCATATTGCAGTTGTCTTCCTTAGTTTCCCCATTGTTCTTTGCATTTAGTGAGTTGGAGTGCTGGAGTTTCAAGTTGTTTAAGAAAGTGATCTATTGAATTGAGTGTATAAAAGATAGATAAAGCTATATCTACTTTTGAGGTTATTTTCTTAAACACACGAGGATATCTAAATATAATAAAAATATTATCAACATAGTTTGTTCAACTGAGTTTTGAGTTGCATATTTTCTAAGAGAAAGAAGTGATAGGTCCAATATGCCTGGAAATATCTGATATAAATTGGAATACATTTTCAATATATATTGAATATATATATTTCAAATATAAGTACAAAATACATTTTGGGATGGATGCACTAGCATCCATACATTTTGGGAATAGGAGGGCTGATGGAAGGGAATGGAGGTTTCTCTCTTGTAAATAAACATTCGTTCTTTGGGAGTTGGGTTGAGATTTGGTTGTCCCAAAGTTCCCAAAAGAGAAAGGGATATCCTATACCCCCTATCTGGAGAGTTTAGGAGAAAATGGTACATTGATAATTCTCAGAAAATAATCAATCTACACAGAAATAGAGGAAATAGTAGGCAAGAAAATTTTCACTGCAAGCTGTTCGCCCATAAGCCAGTTGCTCCAACAAATGGAACCACAGCCAAGATGACAGTCCCTTGCTCAGCTCTCCTGCCTTCAATTTATTCAATTCCAATATTCAAACCCCTCCCCTTGGGGAGGGGAAAATACCAACTGATTGAGATACAGTAATAAATGGGAAGCAAATGAGGACCACTTCAAAAGGTATCAAATTACTTAATATTTCCCCTTTTTAATTCTCTAAGAAAAATAATAGAAAGTAAGCAATAATTTGCATAGGCACATCTAAAAGAAAAAATGTAAAGAGAAAACTTTAGGCATAATAACAGGATCTTCCTACCCTAAAACATGAGTCAAGGAACCAATTATAAGCTCCATAATAATTCACAATCCCCATAGTACATTATGTAAAGTTCTCATAAAGTCTTCCTTGTAGACCAAACAAAGTCAGATTACTTAATACTCTCAGCAGACAAATCTGAAATGGGGCAAGAGACAACAGGAAGGTCAGGAGTGGCAGCAGTATTTGGAAGCAGCTTGGAGAAATAATTTGGATGCTACACTGGCTGCATTTGATGGGAGGGTCTGGAGGGTCCCTCTCTCTTCAGACAAACCGGAGATAGGGTGAGAGACATCAGGGAGGTCAGGAGCCTTCTTCACCCTTCATACTTATCTTACTTGTTGCATCAAAGTTTGGTTCCTCTACACTGTCAACTCATTGGTTAAAAACTATCATAAAAAAATCTCTGAATTAAAAGGGGCTGAGAGACAATAGACTCGAGGGCCAGGAGAACCAATCCATGGTAGAAAGTTTTCTACAAATACTGGTGGAGTACAGGTAGGACAGAGAAAGAACCATTATGAAAACAATAGTTGGAAATTATCCCTCTGGACAAAAAGTGGGTGCTGAAAGGAGATAAAGTGATAACCATGATACCCCTTCAGTAACAATACTGCAAAAAGGAAACAGGGAGAGAGAAAAAGAGAGGAATAAAACTTGCCACAAAGGCAGGCAGGGGAGAGGGCATGGAGAACGGGGTAGAACTGTAGACTCTGGTGGCAGGAAATATACACTGGTGAAGGATTTTGTACATTGTTTGACTGAAACTCAATCTTGAACAACTTTGTAATTGTGTATTTCATGGTTGTTCAGTTAAAATTTTTTATTAAAAACAATGTGATTATGGGATATTTTAATGGGGATACAATAATAAATATCCTATCCTTTTCTTTTTGCTTCCATTTGAGGATCCAATAAATATAAACATTAAATAGAAAAAATATTTTTAAATTTATGGCATTATATGTATGTGATAGTATGTTTATGCTATTACATTAAATTAATATACTTTACATAAGAGAATATTAAATTAGATGAAATTATAATTTATATGTCAACAAAATATTGATTGTCATATCACTGTGTCATAGGATTGTAAGAGAAATGTATTTACTTACTATGTTCTTACTTGCTTTCAAAATGTTAAATAATTAGCCTGCACTACTTCTATAAACAAAGAGAAGTAAAAGTTAGATCTTTTCAAAGATAACAGAAGAAGAAATAGAAACCATAATAATGTTTGAATGTTACAAGTAACAGACATTATAGTTCATTTTTATTTCATCTACTTTAGACATAAATAGCAATGCTAAGTACTTTGAAACATACCCCACTTCTAATAAATAAGAAAAGAAATATAATTCCCAGAGGGGAAAGATGATGTATATTTTAATGACCTTATGATTATGATGAATATAGATATTTGAAATATTACATAATAAATCTGGTACTGAAATGTGAAATATGCTACTAAAATGCCACAAAACATTACAGTAATAGGACTACTAAGCTCATTTTAATTTTCCATTTAATCATAAAGAATATACAGATTCAATTTTAATTTCCTTTCTGTACTTTATGTTGTTGTATCTTTTCATTATTAATATTATATCCCTCAAAGCAGTTTTCATCAGCACCCTGGTAAAGAGAAATTAATATCTCTTTTTACTTTCGCAGCTTTCTTTGTATCAATGAGCATTGTGATCCAATAGTCTATAAGATATTACTAGTCTAATTACATTGTTCTAATATTAAACATGGCACAGAGTTTAGGTTAATAGCAACCTTTGATGGAGAAAAAAAGAAATGGGCACAGATTTAAAAAAACTTTAATGAAATACTTAACAAATTATTAATTACTGAATTGGGGAGGGGCACACCTGGTGACACTCACGGTTTACTCCTGGCTATGAGCTCAGAAATTGCTCCTGGGTTAGGAACCATATGGGACCCAGGGATCGAACTGTGGTCCATCGTAGGCTAGTACATGCAAGGCAGATGCCCTCCCACTTACACCACTGTTCCAGCCCCTAATTACTGAATATTTTAAAACTCAGTGCAGTATAACTTAGAAAATGATGAGTAAATTTGTATTTCCTCAGTCACATTTGACTTATTCTCTAATTTCTTGAAACAGAAATGTTTAGAAACTTCTTTTGAATTTACTGTTTAAAGTAAGCTCAGAAATATTTACATTCTTAAATGTATTCCTTTTTTGTTCACAAAAATCAAACATTATGTTTCTGAACAATCCAAAAAGTCAACTAAGCAAGCAAATAAAATATGGCATAGAACTTTTTCTCAAAATGATGGCCAGGGTTTAAAATAAAGTTCAACTTTTAAATAAAAGAGTATAAGTTCCATAATAATTTTCAGTCCCAAGAAATACAAAAAAA
>PVKC010016827.1:0-20562 GCA_004027635.1 Crocidura indochinensis
TTCCCTAATGCCTACTTTACTAGAGGATAACTGACTTCTTGTGTCCCTTCTGTATTCAATCTGTTGTAAAATCGCAGGTCAAATAATTATTATGAAATATCAATATATGTTTATGAGAGAATATAAGTGGAAAAGTCCATAACAACTTATTATTAAAATACTTTTGATTTTATAGGCCCTGTTTCAAATATTTGTGAATTTAATATATACCATACTTGACATATATTACATAGACCTTTTATATTTTGAAAGAAAACGTGCATTAATGATGATTTATAATGTGTGAAGCCAATAAATAAATAGAATATATGAAAGTGCCACTAGCAGAAGGGGAAGGCTATAGAATATGAACTTGAGTCCTTTCTATTTAGTCAGAGAACATATCTTACAAATACTTGATTGAATATTGGTTAATTGGTAAATTCATCGAGAATTTTATTTGTTTATTTTTGATTTGGGGGTCACACCAGCAGTGCTCAGGGGTTATTCCTAGCTTTGTGCTCAGAAATTGCTCCTGGCAGGCTCGGGGGGACCATATGGGATGCCGGGATTCGAACCACCGTCCTTCTGCATGCAAGGCAAACACCCTACCTTCATGCTATCTCTCCTGTCCCCTCATGGAGAATTCGTAATCAAATGAAATAGTGTATGAAATACAGAGGCTGAAACGTATTGTAAAATAGCCTCACCTTAGTGGAGGCGAGTTTGAATAACCTAAATATAAATTTTTACTGCTTCTCCTGGGAAATTAAAAATAAATGTTCATATCACTGAATCACTGATAGAAAGTAATAATATTCTGCTGTTCCTTGTTTTTTCTTTTGTCATTCTTCTCTTTACTTTTTCTATATGTATATATGCATATATATATGCAATATATTTTTTATTTTAGAGGAACAACAATGAGGGTAATGGACTCTCAAAGTCAAACAGACTTCTCCATTATACCATGTACATACTCTGGGAATATTAACTTCTCTAAGTCCTATTTCCTTGGTTAATAATATCTCATTTATTAAATGTAAAAGACATTGATTTAAATAAGTTCTTAATACAGTATATATGTTTAATGAACACTAGGTTATTACCTTGCAGAATACAAATTCTGTTTATGATAGTTTTGGTGATCTCAAAAATTATTCTAAAAATTAATTTGTTTTTGACCAAGGATAGATAGATAGATAGATAGATAGATAGATAGATAGATAGATAGATAGATAGATAGATAGATATAGATTTTTCAGGTCACACCCAGCAGCGCTCAGGGGTTACTCCTGGCTCTAGACTCAGAAATCACCCCTGGCAGGCTAGGGGGACCATATGAGATGCCAGGATTCGAACCACCATCCTTCTACATGCAAGGCAATCACACTACCTCCATGCTATCTCTCCTGCCCCAAGAATATAATTATTTTAAAGAATTTAAGAACTAGAAAATCTTCAGGTGTGATACCCCCCTTGGAAGTTCTAGTCACTCTGAAATTCGAGCCCCCAGCCAAGGTCATCTGTTCACCTGGTATGACTGGTGTTATTTCTGAAAAAATCCTAGCTGAGTTCTAGGGATCCACCCTGTCTCCTGTAGCTGGCAGGTGGATTCTGCTGAGGGAAGAGGGCACAGCACTTTGCTCTAAAAAGATCTTCACCCAGAACTTTCCTGCAACTGTCTGTATCCCTGCTGGGAGACTCTGAAATCCATGTGTAGAGCCAGCCCTTTCACTCTGGAGAACCTCACTCAGGACATGAAGCATGAACTTGTTAGAGTAAGAACTATGTTCACTGGACTTGATGTCCTGTTCACTGAGAAGTTCGCTCTGGAGGTGTAAATTGGAGATTCTCCATTTATGCTACCCCCCTTATAAATCCTCAAACCAGTGGAGACAGTAGTGTGGGATAGAATGAGCATGATCTCAGAAATGAAGGAACCAGTAACTGAGGGAAGTTCAGGAAAAAGATACCACCACTGCTCCCTTGGAGGGTCTGTGACATGTGTCATGAGCAGCACATGGATGAATCAACCAACTAACTCATTCACTGGCAAAAGAAGAGTAAAGAAGCCAGTCCACTTGTACTTGAAGGAGCTGACCTTTATTAATTGTCATACTTGTGAATGCCATGAATTTCCTTCAGCAAGCCTATCTCCCAGAAAAAAAGAAGCACATTTCATAATCCAAATGTTTATCTTTGGAGAGTTTGCTCTTCTGTACTAGAAGGAAGCTGCAAAAACTTCTTTCTACATAGGTGTCTGCTTTGTCTTCTGTGAGGAACTTGGAGGAGCAGCTCTTGGCCCTGCTGATGGCGTAGCAACTCCGGTTCATTTTTGTCAGAACTAATCCCTTTTCTTGCTGTGGCAAGATCCTTTCCTCAACTGTGAATCCATGGTACTTCCTGTATCCTGTTGCAATTGTGAATTCAAAAGATTTTGTTTTAGAACTTAAAAAGTGAAAATAGTAACTAGGTATGTACTAGAGGAACACAGACTGTGGAAGCAGAAGTGGTCTATATAATGGCAAAAGATAGTTCTGTAGCTTGAAACAGTAGTACTGAGCTGGAATCAGAGTGGGTCACGCAAAGCTTTGAGAAGATTGTACAAAAAAAAGTATTGATTGTAGGTCTAGACAGTAACTGATCTCATTTTTCTAGCTGATGAGTCTTATTATGGTAATGAAAATTCATTTTTTATTTTTGCTTTCAGGTGACCTACTAAGCCTAATAAAGCTATGTCCCAATACTGAGTTAATTCATGGTCTTACTAAAGAATGGAATGGGAAACCACCAGTTTTATCTTTTTCTCTTGCTATCATTCATCTATCCTCTATAGATATGAAAAAAGTTGTAATTAAGCTACTTCAAGAAATGAATGAAGATGGGAAAGGTAAGTAGAGTTTTATATATATATATATATACATATATATGTATATATATTTATATAAGCAGTGAATTTTTTAGGGAAAGTTTCAGTAGTGTTATATGTAAGTCATTTTCATCCTTATTGGTAAGAAATAACTTCAGGGGCCCGGGAGATAGCATGGAGATAAGGCGTTTGCCTTTCATGCAAAAGGTCATCGGTTCAAATCCCGGTGCCCCATATGGTCCCCCGTGCCTGCCAGGAGCAATTTCTGAGCATGGAGTCAGGAGTAACCCCTGAGCATTGCCGGGTGTGACCCCCCCCAAAAAAATAACCCCCCCAAAAAAGAAATAACTTCAGAAGTATGTAAACATGAAGTTTACATGTCAGTAGGAGTCTTGGCACTGAAATGTGTTTCTTGAGGGGCCAGAATGATGGCCAAGAGGTAAGGCATTTGCCTTGCACGTGGCTGACCCAGGACGGATTTGCGTTCTATACCTGGCATCCATGTGGTCCCCCAAGCCAGGAACAATTTCTGAGTGCCTAGCCAGGAGTAACCCCTGAACATCACCGGGTGTGACCCAAAAACCAAAAAAAATGTGTTTCTTGAGGAAATTACTATAGAAACGTCACAAAATTTAAATAGAATTGCTGGCATTAATCTAAAAAACTATACTGTACATTTACTGTGTATATTTATTAATTAATTAATTTATTTATTTTGTTTGGATCACCACCTGGTGGCGCTCAGGGGTTACTCCTTGATGTATGCTCAGAAATTGCCCCTGACAATGCCTGGAATCAAACAGTCTCCTGATTTGACCACATGCCAGGCAAATGCCCTATCACTGTGCTATCTCTCAGGTCCTTACTGTGTATATTTAATGACGCTTTCATATGTAATTTAAATATAAAAGGTTTTATTCATAAACTAAATATATACATAAATATAATTGAGCCTAATTCAGCAATGAAATAAAAAATTACTAGTCAGGGGCCAGGAAGAAAGTACAGGGTTTGATGCACTTGCCTTGCATGAGACTGACCCCAGTTCAATCTCCAGCTCTACATATGGTCCCCTAATCACTGCCAGGGATTAGTCCTGAGTACAAAGCCAGTAATAGTCCATGAGCACTGCTGAATGTGGCCCAAACACATTTCCCACCCCACCAAGAACAAAAAGTGTAGCCAATTAGAATAGAGGAGGTAGCCTAGTTGTAGAGTGTGTCTCATATATGTGAGGCCCTGAGTTCAATTCCTGGTACTACACTCATAAATTAGATGTAAGTTTCTCTCTTTCTCTAATTTAGGAAATTGAGCAAACCACTTTATTTTATTTTATTTTTGTTACTATATCTGTATTTAATTTTTGAATTACATTTATGTTTTTAATATTTAATTGTTATTTACAAAGTTATTAAAAGTTGGGGCCCGGGAGATAGCATGGAGGTAAGGCGTTTGCCTTTCATGCAAAAGGTCATCAGTTCGAATCCCGGTGCCCCATATGGTCCCCCGTGCCTGCCAGGAGCAATTTCTGAGCATGGAGCCAGGAGTAACCCCTGAGCACTGCCGGCTGTGACCCAAAAACCACAAAAAAAAAAGTTGGATTTTAGACATACAATGTTTCAGCAACCAGTCCCACCAGTGTCAACCTTCCTCTACTAATGTTCCCAGAGTCCATACTATGCCACCGTCCCCTGCCCCAGCCTGCCATCATAACAGGTGCCTTTTTAAGTTTGGTCGTTAAAAGTTTGAGTTTTGGGCCCGAGAGATAGCACAGCAGTAGGGCGTTTGCCTTGCATGCAGCTGACATGGGACGGATCTGGGTTCGATTCCCAGCATTCCATATGGTCCCTGAGCCTGCCTGAGCCTGCCAGGAATGATTTGGGGTTTTGTTTTTTTTTGGAGGGGGAGCATACCCGGTAACACTCAGGGGTTACTCCTGGCTCTGCGCTCAGAAATCGCTCTTGGCTTGGGGGACCATACAGGAAGCCCGGGGATAGAACCGCAGTCCGTCCTGGGTCAGCCACGTGCAAGGCAAACGCCCTACCGCTGCACAATCACTCCAGCACCAGAAATGATTCTGAGGTCAGAGCCAGAAGTAGCTCCGCCAAAAGTTAAAAGCCAATAAAAAAAAAAAAGTTGAGTTTCATTATTTCATTGTTATTGACCGTGGCTTGGATATTTAGTTATGTCCTTTCTTAATCCAACCAGTGTGCCCGAGTCCCCTTGGCCTCTATCCCCCATCATTTCATATTTTTCTTTTTCCTCCTTTGCTCAATTTTTTAACTTCTCACTGTACCCTGAGGCCAAAAGTGTTCTTGACAATCCCCACTTAAACCGCTGCATTTCTTCATGCAGCAATTCTAAATATCACATATAAGTGATATCCTGTATTTATCCTTCTCTGGTTTAACTACCTTCCAGTCCCATTGTTGTTGCTATGTAGTATTCCATTGTATATATGTACCACATCTTCATGATCCAACTCTTAGCTATTCTACTGAGTGCTGCAATGAATAGTAGGGTGCATATATCCTTTGGAATAAATGTTTTACTTTTTAAACTTTTGTTTTGTTCTGTTCTTAAGACCACACCTGGTGGAGCTCAGAGGTTATTCCTGGTTCTGCACTCAGAAATTTGTCCTGGCTGGCTCAGGAGATCGTTTGGGATGCCAGGAATTGAATCCATGTTGACTGCATGCAATGCCTAACTCATTCTGCTACCAATCTGGCCCTTTAATTTTTAAAATAAATTCTTTAAGTTATTCACCATGAGATACACAGTTACAAAGTTGTTCATGATTGAGTTTCAGTCAATGAATGTCCAACACACACCCTTTCACCAATGCACATTTTCCACCACCAATACAGCCGGTGGCTCTCAGGGGTTACTCCTGGCTCTGTGCTCAGAAATCACTCCTGGCCGGCACGGGACCATATGGGATGCCTGGATTCGAACCACCATTCGTCCTGGATCATCTGTGCACAAAGCAAATGCCCTACTACTGTGCTATCTCTCCAGCCCCTCTGTTCCCTTTTTTTCCCTTTTATTTTTTTTTTATTTTATTTTTTTATTTTTGGTTTTTGGGCCACATCCAGTGATGCTCAGGGGTTACTCCTGGCTATGCACTCAGAAGTCACTCCTGGCTTGGGGGACGATATGGGAAACCAGGGGATCGAACCGTGGTCCGTCCTAGGCTAGCACAGGCAAGGCAGGCACCTTACCTCCAGCGCCACCGCCCGGCCCCTTTTTTTCCCTTTTAGACACTCTCCTTTGTAAATATTTTATTGAAGGAATATCATGCATATCATTTTATTCCTTTAAGCACCCAGTTTTTTCCAGAGTGATCATTTCTACTATCATTGTCATAGTGGTTCCTTTTGCCCTAATTTCACTCTGCTATTTGTGGCAAGCTTCCAACCATGGACTGATGCTCTTGGCCCATGTCTTTGTCTTTATTGTCTCTGGATATTAATACCACACTATCTTTCTTTTATATCCTACCATTGAGTGTGACCATTCTGTCCCTTCCCCTCTGATTCATTTTACTCAGCAAGCTACTCTCCATGTATAGCTATATATATGCAAATTTCATGACTTGACTTTTCCAAACAGCTGCATAGTATTCCATTGTGTAGATGTACCACAGTACATTTATATTTCTTAGCCACTCATTTGTTCTTGGACACTTGACTTGTTTCCAGGTTCTGACTAATTTGAATAGTGCTACAATCAATATAGGACTACAGAGTCTTTTTTCTGCATTGTAAACAAGTTTATTTTAAATTACTGTCTATTGTTGATGAATGGGAATAAGTTATGTGAAATATTCCAGAAGATAATTTTAAAATCATCAATATAAATATCAACTAAAATATTTGATAGAAAATAATAACTGTGGTAGACACAAATAATAGTGATGATAGTATTCTAAAATAAATTCTCTTTAATTAAATATGCAGGTACTAGGGGCCGGGCAGTGGTGCTACAGGTAAGGTGCCTGCCTTACGGCGCTAAGCCTTGGATGGACCACGGTTCGATCCCCCGGTTCCCATATGGTCCCCCGTGTCTGCCAGGAGCGACTTCTGAGCGCATAGCCAGGAGTAACCCCTGAGCGTCACTGGGTGTGGCCCAAAAACCAAAAAAAAAAAAAAACAAAAACAAATAAATATGCAGGTACTAGACAAGAAATTAATTCTATATATAGATATATCTCAAGTAGGATTTTTATTTTCAAAAGTAAATAGTATCAGTTTTGAGGTTGAGGATGTGGCTCTATGTATGATACTCAGTACACACACAAGAAAGAAATGCTGGAGAGATAGTACAGTGGTTAGGGTGCTTGTCTTGCCTGTGGCTGACCCAGGTTTTATCACTGCCACTACATTTGGTCTTTTGAGCCCTACCATGAGTGATCATTAAGCACAGAGCTAGGAGTAAACTCTGAACATTGCCAGGTATTGCCCAGAAAAAAAAACAAAAACAAGAAAAAGAAATAATCAGTTTTCATTACAAATAAAATTCTTCCCTTTCTTTTTCTTTCTTTCTTTCTTTTTTTTTTTTTTTTTTGGTTTTTGGCTCACATCCAGTAGCGCTCAGGGGTTACTTCTGGCAGGTTAGGGGGACCATATGGGATGCCGGGATTCAAACCACTGTCTTTCTGCATGCAAGGCAAACACACACCTCCATGCTATCTCTCCAGCTCCTTCCTTGATTTTCTTTAGAAAAATATATTTCATAGTAGCTTATGATTAGATGGTCTCTAAAGAAAGAAATGGAAAGCTTTTCTAAGAAGTTTTTAAGCTTTTGGGCTAGCATTACTATTTAATTTTGTTAGTGTTTAAAGGACTATGAAAGCAAGATCTAGCCTTCAGTTTTTTGATAGTGTCTAATCACAACATAGATTATTTAAGTATGATTATTATGATTACATTATTATAGAATTTGTAACATAAATTATTTATTATATAAATTGTACTGATTATTTGAATATGAACCTACATCATTCTAATCTTCTCTTATTCATAACCTTCAACATCTTCTGTCCTCACCAAGAAGTTGATGAGTCCTGAGTAGTAACAAATATGAGGAGCTAACAGTTAAATATTTATGTTTTGACTAACAATTCAACTAAATTGAACTATCAACTATTTTTTTAAGAATTGCTAATCATAGACTATCAAATGGAAATTAATGTACTATTATAACTTTGTATTTCTTCTTTAGCTGCAGTTGAATACCTTATGATAAATGATCCATTGTGCTCCTTGGAAAGTTGGCAAGAAATTGCAAATATATGTTTACAGAACGGCTTTCATATATTATCTAATACCATCATAACCATTCTTCGATCACAGGCTGGAGTGACAGAAATTTCTAAACAGGATGATACAGTCAACTTAATGGAACATGTTTTTTGGTAGTTCTAGATCTTAACCAATTGAGGGCGCTTGCACAACATTTTAGGTTTGATTGGCTGCAGAAGCTGATTTTGTGGAATCATTTAAATACAGGAATAAATCTACACTTGTTATGATGATTTTTAGATTTGTTCTTGAAGTATGTGTACTGTTGCTTCCCCCATTTCTTATATTGTTCTTATATTGACATTTTTCATATGTCCTCATAATAAATCTTGATGAAATCCAATATGGCTTTCAATTTGTTTATTTTGCTTGGAGACCACACCAGGTGATACTTACGGCTTATTCCTGGTTCTATACTCAGGCATCAGTCCTGGTAGATCTTGGAGGACCATGTGAGGTGCTAGAATCAAACCCTTATTGGCTATGTTCAAGGAAACCACCCTACCTGCTATACTAATGTTCCAATCCCCCCAATATGACTATATGAAATCTCTTTCTGCAGATTTATTTAAAATCTATTTTCTGGGGCCAGAGAGATAGCACAGTAGTGGGGAGGTTGTCTTGCATGCAGCTGACCTGGAAGGGACCTGGTTTGATTCCTGGCATCCCATTATAGTCCCCTAGCCTGCCAGGGGTGATTTCTGAGTGCAGGGCCAGGAGTGAACCACTGAGTGCAGTGGGGTGTGGCCCAAAGACCAATTAATCAGTCAATCAATAAATAAAGTTTAAAAAAAAATCTGTTTCCTGAGGACAAAAGATTCGCAAGGGGGCCGGCGAGGTGGCACTAGAGGTAATGTGTCTGCCTTTCGAGCACTAGCCAAGGAAGGACCGCGGTTCGATCCCCCGGCGTCCCATATGGTCCTCCCAAGCCAGAGGCTCTCAGGGATTACTCCTGGCTCTGCGCTCAGAAATCGCTCCTGGCAGGCACGGGGGACCATATGGGATGCTGAGATTTGAACCACCGTCCTTCTGCATGCAAGGCAAATGCCCTACCTCCATGCTATCTGTCCGGCCCCCTTGGTGATCTAATTTGATAGCAATAACAGAGAAAAGTTCAAGGAGTATTTTGATTTTGTGATTGTTTATCTTGGTATCACATGCTAGAAGTCTGATTTATTTTATTTTAGTTTTATTTACTTTTTTGTTGTTTTGGTTTTGGGTCACACTGGTGGCGCTCAGGGATTACTTCTGACACTGTGCTTAGAAATCACTCCTGGCAGGCTTGAGGGACCATGTGGGTTGCCAGGAATTGAACCTGGGTCTGTCCCGGGTAGGCCACGTGCATGGCAAATGTTCTACCGCTGTGCTATCGCCCTGTCCCCCATAAACCTGATTTTTATCAAGGAAAAAAGGGTGCCATTTCTAGTTTGATATCTCTGATGAAAAACTTGAGTCTATATTAGCCCCAGAGTATAGTGAGTAGAAGGAAAGAAATTGAGTGGAGAAGGAGAAAGGCAGATGTGAAATAACAGGGGCCAGGAGCCAAGGGGATTTAGGTGCATTGGTGGGGTTAAGAAAGGACAGTTAAATATTCAGACCACCGAGTCAACAATGAAGTCATGAGACCCAAACTTTAATAACCGAACTTCAAAAGGTGTCTGTTCTGATGGCAGTCTAGGGAGGAGAGTGAGGGAGGGGAGTATGAGAGAGACTCTGGAAACCTTGGAGGGAGGTTGACATGACTGGTTGAATTGGTGCTGAAACATTGTATGCCTAAAATTTAACTATGAATTACTTTGTAAATCACAATTAAAATAAAAACATTTTATTAAAAAAAGCCCTAAAAGTATAGTGATTGGGAGGGTTATTTGGGGAGGTGGTCTATTCCTGGTCATCTGCTCAGGAGTAAGCTCTCTAACATTGTTCCAGGGACTATATTTGGTGCTTGGAATTTGAGTTAGTATCATAGCCACTACAGCTAGATGCAAGGAAAGTGCCTTATCTCCTGTATTACCTCTCCAGCCCTTAAATATAATAATTTAGTGCAAGCTTCTCCCCTAATTACAAGCCTTACTAGACTCTAATGGGTCCCAAAGAGTTATATTTCTCTGATTCTGGACAGATTCTGCCCATGCAACTGTTGTTTAAGTCGGAAGAGGGATCCCTGATCTATCTTCTGAAAAATCCTTGTTGAGTATTATTCTTAAAGGATTAGTAGTCTTAAAATATAAAGAAAAAGTTATTCTATATTTATATGTTTCAAAATTCTAGCTCTTTTCTCTTTTCATTTAAAGCAGGCAGAAGGGGGAGTTGGGGCTTATGGAGGAGGGCTTTGTTTTCTAGACATAAGATTTCTTTTCAAGACAAGTCAAAGGCCGATTGTAGTAGGATCCAATCTATTATGCAGCAATCCCACATGGTTATGTGCTTGAGCATGGCCTCGTGGCTTGGCTGACTTTTCTGTTTGTGCTCCTTTGGGCTGCAGCACTGGCTAGCTGTAAAGTTTCCATAATTGCAGTTTTAAGAAGTTCTGGCATGCCTAGCCTGTTCTTCAGAAAAGATATGTACACTCTAAACTATCCCAGACAGATCAGTTTGCAGCCAGACTGTGTTGTTTCTTTTTTTTTAATTCCAAAATCAGTGAGACAGTTTTAAATTAGATTACATTTAGAAATTAAATTATTGCAGTATTGACAACAAGAGGCATTTTCTCTTTGTGACTCTGAACAAGACCATGCTCTAGGGAGGAAATTCTGAAGCTTGTTATCTGAGCACTGCTCTGTGATTATCTGTATTATCTTTTTCTGCATAATCCCCTCCCCCATAATGCAGATTTTGAAGAGATTCCATGAGTCAAGGTCAGGCTTGTTTATACTTCACTTTGAGTTTCATTTGCCTTGTGTTGCTTGGTTCTACTACCTCTATTTAAAACAAGAGTCAGCTTGTCAAACAACTATAATTTCTTCAGGTGAGTTCATTTAGCAGCTAGAAGAAAAACAGCAACCCCTGAAGCTTCCTGAACAGATAAACAAGGTTATGGAACTATTTGAAGTCAGATTTTCTCAATCTCAGCACTAGCAATATTTTGGAGCAGGTCATTCTCTGGTTTGTGATTGTCCCGTTCTCTTAGATATTTAACATCATTTCAGCTTCTCTCTACTGGATGTCAGTAATTCCCACTCAGCCTGCCAATCCCTTCAAAAATGTCTCCTGGGAAAGAGAAATACAGAATAGTCTCACTCATCTATAGGTTTTAAGAAAAATTAAAGACATAATTGTAATAAGGTCCAGAGACAATAAAGTTAAGGGTTGGAAGGGACTCACTCACAATATGAAGCTCACCACAAAGAGTGGTGAATGCTGTCAGGGAAATAACACTAACAACTAGCATGACAATGTTAAAGAATGAGAGAAGTAGAATGCCTGTCGAGAATACAGGCAGGGGTGGGGGAGGAGGGAGGGTGGCATTGGTGGTGGGAATATTGCA
This sequence comes from Crocidura indochinensis, assembly GCA_004027635.1. NCBI lineage: Eukaryota > Metazoa > Chordata > Mammalia > Eulipotyphla > Soricidae > Crocidura > Crocidura indochinensis. Next base: position 11,642 of record PVKC010016827.1, read on the forward strand.
CTGGTGAAGGGGTGTGTTCTGTTTATGACTGAAACCCAACTACAATCATGCTTATAATCATGCTGCTTAAATAAAGATTAAAAACAATGTCTCCTGGACTTACCAAATGATTGACAATCCCGATGTAAAATTTCTTAATGAATATGAAAACTCAACTTCTCCCATTCAGCATAATTATGGGGTGGCTCTTTGGCAGGTAGCAAGATAAACTTATTTCTCATAGACATTTTTATTTACCATAAAGTATCCTATACTCAATTCAAGAAAATAAATAAAATTGTACTTAACTCTTTCCATTTATTCAGAAATATGTAAACATCTCAAGGGTTTGGGTTCAAGAAGCAGTCACTGATTTCCTCTGATTTCTTTCATAGACTCCAAAACATGAACTACCTGCTTTGGGCTGAATTCTGCAGAATTCTTCTTCCCATATTGTTGTTTAGGACAGAGATGCTTCTCTGTTCCTTCAGTTTTATGTCTGTAAGCAGCTTCTGATCTAATCTCTTCATTTCCTCTTTAGATGGAAGCCCTTTGGGAATCTCCAGACTGTAGGGCCACCTGCTCTGAAAAGTGGAACCAAGGAAAATGCCCTTGATTTTTATAGATAGTGACTTGTTGTATTATAGTGCCATTTGCCACACAAAGTGACAGTTTATTTTAATATGAGAGGAATTAATCATTTAATCTACATTCAATGGTTTTGTTTTGTTTTTTTTTTTTGATTTTTGGGTCACACCCGGCAGTGCTCAGGGGTTATTCCTGGCTCCATGCTCAGAAATTGCCCCTGTTTTTTAAAGTTTATTGAAAGCCACTGAAATGATGTTAAGGTAGAAACTATGACCTTCTAACCTAGTTGATAAGATATCATTCACCTTGAAGAAAAGGTTGAAGATGAATCATAAAGAGCCACTAAACAGAAAAGCTTATGAATGTTTTCTACCTTTGTCTAAGATAACAAAAATAAGCTAGATGGGGCACTGGAAACTTATTACAGTGGAATATTTCTAATAGTTGAGGGTTTTCAGATTTATAAGACCTACTTGTTTGGGAATCTTTAAGGTTTTAATAGGATTGTGTGTGTTGGTTTTGGCTGGTTGGAGCAAGGAGGCAGTGGTTCTTCAAGGAAGCAATGTTTTGTATTTTATTAGTTTTTTTTTTTTTCGTTTCCACTGCTCTGGTATTTGGATGGTTCAATAGATATTGTTGTGGAGGGCAGTGAGGTAACAGCTTCTCACTTAGACCAAGGCTTAAACATTTTCCTTCTAGCCCAAGAAATGCATCAAGGGCCAACATTGCTAGAAACACCTTGAATTCATTCAGGTGATTTATTTTTCCTCCATGGTATATCTCACAAATTTATTAATAAAGAGGAAAAAGGCTACGTTCAGTGGTGGTACTAGAAGTCCCAAACAACAGTGTACCAAGATCTTATTACATTCTATAACTGGCTCTGGGGTTCAAACTCAAGTTCTCACGTTTCAAGTGAGATACTTTTGCCATTGAGCTAGGGAATAGCTTTTATAATGAGGACATCAAGCAGAAAGATAAGAATAGTTACCAACTCAATAAGGCAACATGGTTTCTAATATTAGTTGACCAGTAGAATGCTGTGGTAAACATTTAATATTAAACATTTTATGTATTAAAGATAAAGAAGCCGGGAGGTGGTGCAGGAGGTAAGGTGCCTGCTGCCTTGCCTAGGACGGACCACGGTTCCATCCCCCGGTTCCCATATGGTCCCCCGTGCCTGCCAGGAGCGACTTCTGAGCGCATAGCCAGGAGTAACTCCTGAGTGTCACTGGGTGTGGCCCAAAAACCAAAAAAAAAAAAAAAAAAAGATAAAGAAGCCTTAAGGAGGCTTCTCTGTGTTCTAAATTATACATAGGTATATCTACAATATCCAAGGACAACATTCAAAACATCCTTTGAACAACTGGGAAAGGGATTTGACTCAGAATTACAAAATGCCTAACGTTTTATTTATTTTATTTTATCTTATTTTATTTTATTGGCTTTGGGGCCATACCCGGTAGCGGCAATTACTCAGAAATCTCCCCTGGCAAGCTTGGGGTACCATATGGGATGCCAGGAATTGAACCAGGTCAGCTGCATACAAGGCCCTACTGCTGTACTATCATTATGGCCCCAAATTCTGTGTGTGTGTGTGGGGGGGGGGTGAGAGGTTTTTATTTGTTTCTTTGGGGAGAGCCACACCTGGTGGAGCTCAGGAGTTACTCCTGACTCTGCACTCAGAAATCACCTGGCAGGCTAAGGGGACCATATGGGATACTGGGTATCAAACCTGGGTCCATTCCAGTTTAGCTGCGTAGCTGCGTGCAAGACAAACACTCCACGACTGTGATATTGCTCCGGCCTCTGTTTTTATTTTTTTTTTTTATTGAAACCATTGTTATTTACAAAATTCTTTACAGTTGGGTGTCTAGTTTGAGTCTTGTGACAGCCAGACTAGATGGCATGTTAAATATCAGCTCCTTTCTTTCTCTTTGCAATTTTTCCATCAGTTCCTTCATGATTACATAGTCTCTCCCTCTTCTGTTGTGCTGCCTGCTGACACTTAAGCAACCTTTTTTCCTCACAAATGATCATTTTTGGTATTTTCTATAGTAATTGTCTCTTGCTTTTGCATAAAACTGAACCAGGGTAAGCATTGGACTTTCAAACTCAGGGAGACCAATCAAAGTCTCCTCCAGTGCCCTGTTCCAGGGATGATAGGTCCCTGCTAAATAAATAACAGCAAAGAGGGTGGAAGCTGGAGAGGAAAAGCTTCTGCAGGGGGCTGGGGATGTAGTTTAGAGTATTTGTTGTTTTTAATATCTCAGAGGTTAAGGTGTATGCCTTGTAAGCACAGTGCTGCAATTTTGCTCTCTGGCACTGCCCCATGGGTGAATCTAGTAGCCCCCAGAACTTTGGGGTACCACATTGCAAGCCAAACATTGAACAGAAATCACCTCTAAGTCCCCTTTAACACTGCTTAGGAGGCTTCCTCATCCCCACTTCCCATAAAAAAGAAAAAGAAAAAACACTATTGGGAGCATGAACATGACACTTTCGAATGCAGAGTTGAACTTATTTGCATAGTAACTCAGGTGTGGTTACTTATTTATGAAGCACATTCCTGTGAGGTGTAGAAAATAGGCTAGCAGTGAACCTGATCCCTGCCCTGGAACAGGTCAGGAGGCAGAGCCCATGGGGACCTGGGCCCCATACCCTCCCCCAAACCCCCAGCTCCAGATATTTCTGCTAATATCACTGACCTTGCCTTCCCTTTCCTCCTCTATAAACTGAATTTTGGAGGGAAGCTTACAACACCTGGAAGTTGGAAGGAAGTAAATTCGATAGAGGAGGGGCTTTGGATTTCCAAAACCAGACGGGTCCTCTAAAATGAAAGAGGGATTAATGCCAAAGATGAAGTTCAGAGGAGCACCATTTAAAGAAGAAAATCCGAAACAAACCCATGGTGTAACTCTTTGAGAACAAAGCAGCCATCCCCTTTCCTGCAACACAGAAAACAGAACCCTGTATCCTCGAAAATCCACCACCCTATTCAGCAATTCCCCCAAACTGAGCAGTGCCATGGTCACACAGCAGAAAATACAATTATTATCTAGAAGACTCTTAAAATTGGAACAGCTATTACCAAGGACTGTGGGAGCAGCAGACTGGGGTGACAGCAGAATCATTTGGCTCCTGAAAATGTAGACCCTCTGTGACTCTTTGTATTCTTCCATCCTGATGTCAAATTGTTGGCAACTCTTGCTGAGCTGCTTTATAAGAATTTACAACTAGGCCACTGTCTCTAAGAGAAAAGAGACAAGGAAGGAAAGGCAAGTTCACCTTGCTGGTAGTGTGGAAGTTTTGCACTGAAGATTGGTTCGTAAGTATAATACTGTTTCTACTCTAGTGATGCTCAATTTCCTTAGATACAGACATGAACCTGTATCAGTCAGGCCACTTATAGGAAAACAAAATGGTCCCAATGAAAATCCTTTAACAAAGACCAGAGATTGTACAGGGTTAAGGTGCATCCCTTACACACGACCAACTCTGTATTGATTGTCAGAACCATATTTGGTTTCCCCAACACTTCTGGGTATGACCCCCAAGCAGACAATTCCTTTATTAGATTCAGAAAGTCTTGAGCAGGCTTAAAGGAACAAATGTGAGGTAACCAGGAGATGCACATTACTATGAGAGTATCCCTTGGACTACAGAGCAAAGAGGAGTGATCTTGGTACTTGAATCATGGAGAAAGGGCCATCAGAGACAGGGCACTGGGACAGTGAGGGCATGGCAAGAAGCCCCCTGCCCTTTCATCTGTTGACCTATATTTGCTACTGGACTGATTCCCACTAGCAAGGATGTCCAGGATGATGCCTCCTGCAGCTGAGAACACATGTAGGTGAGTGAAAAGGAGGCAGATAGCACATATCATAGCTAGTCTGGTTTCCATAGGGTGTATCTATTTTAAAACATTTCACAGAGCTTAATGTGATCTCATTGAAGTCTTGAAATCACTCTGAAGCAGGCTGAGTTAGGTATGGTTCTCTCTAATATCAGGGGCTAAAGGTACCTGGCAAGTCTATGCCTGATGGCATATAGCTGATGAGCCAAGTGAAGGGAGGACACTGAAGTCACTAGCAGAGGCTTGAAGTCAAGGGGTTCTAGGCAATAACTAAATAGGATGTTATGAGGACATAACTGAATAAATGACTGGGTATTTATTCCACTTTTATCCTTTTGGGGTAGGGTTTCTCCCAAGCAAAGCTGGGAACATTCCCATTCATCTTTGGTTAACTGGATCATATGGTTTAAAGGTCAGGCCCAGGGTTATTAGACAACTACCAGAGCCACATTTAGTGGTGCATAGCTAACCCTACATACCAGAGACTGAACTTGAGATCCTTATGCATGTAGGATGTGTGCTCTGCCTTTGAATGATTTGCTTCATTCACTGTGCTATTTCTTCAAACAGCAAGGTTGTCTATAGGCAGCCACACAGGAGAGGATGCTATGGATGGTAAGGATTGATAGTATGGGCAGAAGGAAGAATGGGTATTGTTCCTGGTTCCCCCTGAGAGATCAAAAGCTGAGGATACATTTGGCTTCTGTATCTTTAGCTCTTTGGAGTCTAACCTCCTTCTTGGGGGTTCTATTTCCCTTTCTAAGGGGTTGGTAGCAGGTACCTCTTCGTGGCTCAAGGGCAAGTTGGAGGGAAATACTGACAGGTCTGCTTTCCTGTAAGGTAACCCAGGTGAGAGCAGCCATTTGAGCTGAAAAGCAGGTCTGATCACCCAATAAATATTTCATCATTTGAGTCCTGGGGGAGCTGAGGCTAGACAGGGATGGTACCCACTGAGTCCTTATGCCCTCTCAGACTTACTGTGACTTCAGAAAAAAAAAAAAGGTTTTGGTAAGGCAGCAAAGGACAAATGTGACACACCTAGTTTTTCTGAAAATTTCCTCAAGAATGATAATTGATCTTCGATTGATTCCTGTATTAACAGATATTTACTAAGCAGCTGCCATGGGTATGTATGAGAGAGCCAGAGAAAGAAAAAGAGAATAAGAGAGAATGTGTGTGTGTGTGTGTGTGTGTGTGTGTGCGCGCGCGCGCGCGCGTGTGTGTGTGTGTGTGTGTGTGTGTGTGTGTGTGTGTGTGTGTGTGTGTGTGTGTGTGTGTCCCAGCCCCCAGGGACTGGCCAGGTCCTTTGCTTATTCTTCTCTACTCATCAGTCCTGTTCTGTAGAGATTTTATTTGAACCCCGCTTTCTAGGGTTAACAGGGAGTATAAAAGGGAAAGGGACATTTGCCACAAAAACATCGATTGAAATGATATACCATTGTTTTTTATCATCCGTCTTATTGACATTCTGCCTTTTGGTCTCAGGAGTCTCCAGGTCTATACAGCACCATGGCAACCATCAGAGAAGCCACTGGGTAATTCACTTCAGTTTCTTTCTTTTCTGCACTTCTAGATTCAGCAGAAAAGAAACTCCCATATTGTGAGAAGGAGAGAATGGAAGGGAGGCGAACATGACTGTCACTAAGATGGGGTACTTTCAATAGGCTACATTCATTAGAGGAGACCTTTCACTTTAAGGGAGGCTGATAAGACCAAGCCCCAGTCTGGAGAAAGGCAAAAGTCCTAGCTCAGCTTCTAGGATCCTGAAAGCAGAAGGAAGCTCAGGGTAACCTGTGTGCTTCTCTTGAGCCGGGCCTAGACAAACCGCTTGGGTAGGCCTCAGGTCCTACACTCATGTCCATTAGCAATAATTTTTTGCTCCTTAAAATTTTTTTTTAATAAGTCCACTACCTTATAACATCCATTTCCTAGCGCAATAGTCTAGGGGGCACTCAGAGATGCATGGATCATCAGATAAAGCCAGTTTAAGCCAGAGGGAGAAAGTCCACAAAGCATTACTGAGTAAGTCACAAAAGTGTGTTCTTGCTGAAAAGAAGCACAAAGCAAGGTCTTGGCACCTTGATGTCTCTTGGTACTTTCAAAAAATTTTTCCCTACTTAAGGATCCCAGAGAAAAGTGTGGTAGCAGAGGAGTAGATAAAGTCCTTGCATGGGACTACCCCACTGTGTTGAATTCCAGGAAGGTCAAGGAATCTGCAGGATATGGTCCCAGAGGTTAAGGAGGCTTTGTCTGCTGGGAAACTGTCAGCATCTCTCTCTCTCTTCTCATCCTGCCTTCCAGTCCTTTCCATAGCTTTAAATAGATCTGTAGCATCCATTTCTGCCTTATCAACCTGAGATCATCATGTCCAATGACACAGGGATGGCTGTGTCAGTAGGAGAGTGGTATATACAGTAGCTGCTACTTCTGCTTCTCTGTCAGAGCTAATAGGGGCCAAACTGAGCTTCAGGAAGATTGACGTAGCTTCAGGGAATCATCTTATTTTGGCTCTCTCTGAAGAGGAGTTTAAGAACTTGATAAAATACCCTCCCAGAGAGCACTGCCATTTGTCTTTCATTGTTTCTCAGACCCAGAAAACCATTTCGATTTAGAAACTGCTTGTTTGTGCCGCAGGGCTGGTGGCTGCCAGGTCCTTGGAGAAGAGAGTCCAGTGATTGGTTCTTTCCCTTGGAGCTATGCTGGCTGCCCAATTAATATTGATTTTTAGATTGCTTCCTATCATCACACCACATTATTCTGCCCTGGCCCAGGGCCTCCTAGAGATTTTAACCTGAACTGACTGGGTTTATTTTCTGGATACTGCTAATACTGGCTCATTTGGCTACCTAAATAGGTCTTCTGAGGGGCCTTCAGTTATCCCTAACATCTTATTTTTATTTATTTTTTTATTTTTTGCCACACACGATGATACTCAAGGATTACTCCTGGTTATGCTCTCAGAGATCATTCCTGGCTCAGGAGACCATATGTGATGCCGGGATATCGAACTAGGTCTGTCCTAGGTCAGCCACGTGCAAGACAAATGCCCTACCGCTCCAGCCCCCCTAATATCTTTCTTAACGTGGAACATGAAGCTGCCCTATAGAAAAGGGTGTTCTTGCTCATCATTTGTCAGGTGCGGCAGTATGGTTGCCACTGCTCATATTGCTGCTTCAGCCTCAGAATGTACAGTGGGAAGGGTTGAGCCTAGGGAGGATCTTAAAGAAAGAGAACACATTACCATCAGAAATCTGTCTAGTTGGACTTGGAACACTCAGTGAGAAGAAAGATACTATATTTGGCAAAAGAAATGTAAAGTAGCATTAATGATATCCTATTGGAAAATTAGTACCTCATGCATGCCTGAGGAGATATTTGATGGATGTTGTGATGATTCAGGGACATGTAGGAACCCCTTTCTTTCCAACTGCCTCAAATGCTGTATGAATTGCCCTCTTGATACCCCTTATCCTTCTCTGCAATTTAAATAGGTACTGTTGAAAAAAAAAGATCTTGGAAGAGTTCTAGATACACAGAAAGAACTATCAAGAGCATGTGATTGCATCCTCAGCAAAGTAAGATGCCGGGAGGGAACTGAGGGAACCACTAGGAGAAATATGCTGGTAGGGTGGAGAGAAACATATTTGAATTTAGGGGGGAACTATAACTGATATATAACAAGATCAAAGAGGGACCAAGATCACGAATGAAATAAGAATTGTGCCAGGAGGTCTTTCCTCTAAGATCTGGCACAAGACAAGTTTGCCTTTCTATTTAATATAGTACTGTAATATACTTGCCATAGCAATTAGGCAATAAAAAGCATCAAGAGCATTCACATAGGAAAGGAATTTTCCTATTTTTCCTTTGCACATAGGAAAGGAATTTCACTATTTTCAGGGGACATAATACCATATTTAGAAAATCCTAAAGAATCTACAAAAAAAGGCTCTGTATAGTAAAGTGGCAGGCTACGAAATTAATATGCAAAAGTCCATAGCTTTTCTACATACAATAATGAGAGAGAAGAAAGATAATTTTTAAAATCCCATTCACAATTGTGCCTCAGAAAACTAAGCACCTAAGAATCAATATAACTAAAGTGGTGAATGACCTATACAAAGAAAACTATAAAACACTGCTCTAAGAAATAGAAGACATAAGGAAATGGTCATTTCCCTGCTCATGGAGTGGGAGGACTAGCATCATTCAAATGAAATAGTCTCCCTAATGCATTGTACAGAATAAATGCAATTCATATGAGGATACCCACAACATGTTTTAAATAAATAGGTCAAATACTTCTGAAATGCACATGGAACAATAAATTCCAATGAATAGCTAAAACAAATCCTTGGGAAGAGGAAGGGAGACATCACTTTAGGGGCATTGTTGGTAGGTAATGTGCACTGGTGTGGCACATTAAAAATGTATCATTAAAAATAAAATTAATACTTGACCAAAGACTTAAGCCCCCCCCCCCAAAAAAAAAACACAA
>PVKC010016828.1:0-20567 GCA_004027635.1 Crocidura indochinensis
GGGCCACACCCGGTGACGCTCAGAGGTTACTCCTGGCTATGCGCTCAGAAGTCACTCCTGGGGCCCAGGAGGTAAGGCGTTTGCCTTTCATGCAAAAGGTCATCGTTTCGAATCCTGGTGCTCCATATGGTCCCCCGTGCCTGCCAGGAGCAATTTCTGAGCATGGAGCCAGGAGTAACCCCTGAGCACTGCCGGGTGTGACCCAAAAAAGGAAAAAAAAATAAAGAAGTCACTCCTGGCTTGGGGGACCATATGGGAACCGGGGGATCAAACCGTGGTCCATCCTAGGCTAGCACAGGCAAGGCAAAGGCACCTTACCTCCAGCGCCACCGCCCGGCTCCCTTATGTTTCTATGAGTTTCAGAAATATCAAATCTAGCAATGTGAAGTTGATGTCACTAGTTTGGATCTATCTACACTGGTATATCCAGTTGTTCATTTGACATCTGTAGTTTATCACATTTTAAATAGAACATGACTAAATTATAACTGTACTTGCCATTTTAAATCCATTCCCAGAAGATTCCTCTAAGAAATGGACCACTATCTGCAAAATGTAGCATAAAAGTCCAGCAATATTCTTGATCATTCCCATTTCACTGAAGCCCTGACTTTCCAATGAGTCAGGCTGATCAGCTCATTTAAAAAATAAGGTTAATTACCTTGTTATTGACACTCTTAAAACCTCAATAATCTCCTTTGGTTTCTTCCAATAAATATGCAGACTATACTAATCCTACAAATTACTCAATTACCTCCCAATGCCACACAAGAGTGAAAAATAACATATAGCACATGCCCCAAGTTTGCTAAACTATGTTAATATAAAGCCTCAATAAACTGCATATTTCCATCATCAGATGTCTTTGTCTTAACTTTGATTATAATCAATCTTTTTCATTTATTTTTAAACACTTCAGTTCTATCTGTATAACAGATTTGCAGTTTCTTTTCCTTTATTTTACATACCATTCTCTAACCCAGAAAATTCTATCTCTCTGAGACATTTATATTTTCACTTAAATATCACTTCCTTTGAAATATTTTGAATCGCTCAAAAAAGCAAGTCTTTTTCAATTATTCTCATCCATAGACTATTTTATCTCCCACACAGTTCTTACAAAGTTACTTACCAGTTACTTGTTAGCTTTTTTTCTTTGTTCTAATTCTTTGAATAAAAGAATTTCTTATATTATAGCCCAATTCATAGTCTAGTACTTTGCACATAATGTTTATTAATGAGTGATTCCAGAAGAAAAATCACCATATTTAATAGCATGGAAATAATTCAGATAGTACAAATGATATTAAATTCAATATATAAATTAGTTTAGAAAAATAATGCAATTTCTAGCATTTCCTTCTAATCCTCAATTCTAACTTGAGGGTTTTTCATATATATTAGAGTCTTTTATTCATCAATATATTTAGACATTTATATGTGGACATCTAGTATATCATATGTTGTCTATTGTAAATGGACATTGATTTCAGCACACTATTTATCCATCCCTTTTATAGAATATTATTGTTTCTCCCGCAATTACATTGAATCCCATTATTTTTCATAACAGAGAAAAAAACTAAAGCTTACCTCATGGGCAATATTGATCAGCTCTCTTGTTTTTATTTGTTGAGAAACAAATGAGATGACAGAGGTAAAGCTGTTTCACAAACTGCGAAGCAATTATGTGAAGCCAAATTTTCCTAACTACCTGTGCCATCTGTGAGTGGGGATATTTTTGTCAACTCATTACAAATTGTTTTCCTTTTTTATACTTTATTTTGACTTCATATGTTCTCACGTATTGTTTTCATAAGAATGATAGAGAAAAGAAAGCTTTTCAACTCTAGACTTATATGTACTTGGGTTTTGTTGGCCTGGAAGCCCTTTCATTTCTATCAACCCTTCTCAAAAGGGGTTGCTCTGTGACAACTGTCTGTGAATGTGCCTACTTTAGGCAGTGCACTCACTTCATAACGCTACTGCTATTTAGATGCCTATAAACTATTGTCTACCTCTGTGAAAATATTATGTAGCCAATGTGTTTACAGTACATTCTCCATTGAACCAGATTTATTTCTAATCAATTTACACATTAATACTAACCATGTAATCTTATGGGAAAAATCCTCATAAGTCAAGGGTTCTTTATTTGACATTTTACTCATTGGAAGATTGAGTGAAGTAAATTTAGAGATGAGTTACCTATTACATAAGGAGCAAAAGTATGCTGTGGTATCATTTTCCTTATCTTTCAATCTCTTTTATAAAACTTAGTAGAGCAAAGAAACTTCATGAAATTCCAATGTCAAGTCATGACACCCTCAGACTAATACTCAGAGGATTGATTGTAATGACTTTTATGTTCACATTTCTTTTTTCATTCATTATTTCTTCCAAAAAATATTTATGAAAAGGCATCATGAATTTGGCATTGGGTTTGGCAATTGTGGTTCAAAGATGAATGACGAGAAATCAACTTCATTGATTTGGTCACGAGATAAGAGAACAGGCAGAAATAATTGGGTACAATTGAATTACATCACATCTAAAACATATAATTTTTGTCATATTTGCACACTAAGTTTAAAGAAAAATCAATACATTTGGTACATAACAAATGGAGAGTAAATATCTCTAGAGAATACAAAAGGAGCACATAAAAAATTTACTTATTGTAAAACTAGTCAGGAGCCAGAGTAAAAGCTTAAGAGGTTCGGTGCCTGCCTTTCAAGTGGCTGACCTGAGTTTCATTCCTGGCATCTTCTGTGGTACTCTGAGCTTTCCAGGAGTGATGTATGACTACCGAGCCAGGAATAAGCCCTGAGCACAGTCAGGTGTGGCCCAAAACCAAACCAAACAACAACAAAAAGGAACTAATCATTTAGTAAAGGGCAATGAATTATCCCCCAGAAAGTGAGCACTGTGTTTTCCAACCAGAACGATCTCTCCAAAGACAAAGACATGGGTGGGGTAAAGAAATTAGCCTCACAGATAAAGCAACTTCTTAAAAGAGCTAGTCTCAATAGGAGTAACTATTTCACATATACTAAATCCCAGTTACTGAAGGGTTAAACCTGAGAGCAGTCAATTACTACAAAGCAACACTATTAGATGTCATGATCTTAGAAAACTAGACACTTCTAGTTGACTTGTTAGTCATCTGAGTCAGACTTGATATGATTTAGGTTTGATTCTGAATGTGCTGCAAGGAGGATGGAGGAAAAAAACAGGTTCTGTTGTGAAAAACTGGGCAGGATGTGTGATTTACTCTTTCATGGATACTGGCAAAAAGCAAAAGGAAGCTCCTGGATCAGAGACAAAAGATTTGATTGCTCATGGCTCAAGCAAGAGCCAGAATTTGTTGTGTGTTTGCATCAATCCCACATGTCTCCCAGGTCCCACAGGGATAATGCCAAGGAGCCATGATGGATGCTTGAATTACAGAGGAGGAACACTGAGTGTTAGGGGAATCATCATATTTATAGCAAATGAAAACAAGCCTACTTTTTCCTTAGGGAAACATTACTGCATCCCTCGGGTTGTTCCTGCAGACACAGGCCTGAGAGATGGCTCAGAGAGTCGAGGCCTTGTTATTCTGGCACTATCCAGAAAGGCAGGGGCTTCCATTAAATAGACTGCAGGACACAGAAAGTCTGGAATCCCTGGACCTACCTGACTGTGATTACCAAACAAAGCAAAAGACAAGGGGACAGAGATATACTGATGACAGATTTTTATAACCTTCCCAAAGAATGAAAGATGTATAAAATAAAAGTGGTTCCCTTCTAAACCGATTGGCTCCAGATAAAAGTCACATATGTCATCCAGCTACTTGTTTGTATGTCGTGCTACAAAAACTAACCTACTTGGTAGAGATTTATATATATAGTTTCTAATGGCAAGAAGCCCCCGTTTTTCAAGCTCAGAATTGTCCAAATCAGCTCTTTTCTATGTAGAAATGTTCTATGTAGAAATCTTCATTAGATTAAAAAAAGAAGAAGAAAAGAAAGCAAAAGCGGGGGGCGGTTGGGAATTCAGTCTTAGCGCTTTCAAGAAAATTAAAAATATATATATGTATATTTACAAATCACAAGTAGACAAATCGACAGCACCACCTAGTGGAAGCATTTATAACACAAAATTGTATATTCTACACTTTTTTCTTTTTTTTTTACCAGCAAACATGGGCTTATTAAAACCTCAGTGTGATCTCTATATTGCAAAGAGTTCAACTCTCATTATAAACACTTTACAACTATTTTAAAACTTTACATAACTTTAATGCATAAAGTCATACATTTGCAATGGGAAGTTTCTAAAATAGATCTAAAAAGACCCATGATTGTCAAGATAGAGAAGCCACAGAGCTGAAGGAATTTCATAAATAAAACCACTGAATAATTAGGAAAACATAAACCTATAAATTATGCTTTTATATTATTTTATTTAAAAGCACCACAGAATTATTATTTTATAAACAAAAAGAACTGCAGACAATTTGATACATTCCCTCCACAAAAATATTAAGAAACAAATTTTGGCTTAGATATCAGGTCTCTCATTTTTTAAAAGCTCAATGTAAAATCAAAGATATAACCACAACTTTTTAAATCATATTTATCAAATTGTGTTAGTAATTGGTTTAAATTCCTCTAGCAATGATGAGAATATTTGAAATTAGCAAAATAAAAATAAATTTGAAATTCTTTCAATAAAATCTGAAATATTTATTTTACAAAAGCTACTCAAAAAGGACCTGTCATTTGTGATGATTTTGTTGATCTAATCTTTAATGTTCCTTGTAGAAAGTAACAGATCATTTTAAAATCCACTTTCTCTTTAATTTCTCTTTAATTTCTCTATGCTATGATGTGATGTCCTATCCTCACTCCTTACTCCCATCCAAGTTTATTAGAATATAGTCTGTTTATAAGTCCCCAAGAAGATGTCAAGAGTCTTTATATATAATACCATTGTCTGATGTATCTCATCTTTTTCATGGAACATCTACATTTTGATTAAGTTACAACCACTAAAACTAGGCCAACAAAAATAAATCTAAACTCAGGTAGGTCTCAGATACTTGCTACAGAACTTTTTTTTTTTTTTTTTTTTTTTTTTTTTTTTTTTTGGTTTTGGGTCATACCCAGCAGCACTCAGGGTTTACTCCTGGTTCTATGCTCAGAAATCGCTCCTGGCAGGCACAGGGGACCATATGGGATGCCGGGATTCGAACCACCGACCTTCTGCAAGTAAGGCAAATGCCTTACCTCCATGCTATCTCTCCACTCCCAGGTCTCAGATATTTGATCAGAGAAAAAAAATTAAATACCACACCCAGTGGTCCTCAGGGGTTACTCCTGGCTCAGCACTCAGAAATTAATCCATGACAGGCTCCGGGGCCACATAAGATTCTGGGATTTAACCCTGGTCAACCACATGCAAGGCAAATGCTCTACCCACTGTCAGAGACAATTTTTTACTGTTAGATAGGAAATATGACTACATTATCTGACAGAACTATGGTAAAAATTAAGTTTTTAATGCAACTTCATTGACATGATTGGGAGTTCTAGAAATGTTACCCACTATTAGTGAAGAATATTTACAAAATATATCAGACACTGGGAAATCCAAATAATGATGAAATTCCACTCACCATCAGGTTGAGGTGACATGAAAAAAATGAAGATTGACCTGGTTTTGTTCTTCACAGAACTGAAAACCAAAGACTTGCTTTTCAGTAAAAGATACAGCAATCTGTGAATCTTGTTTATGCACCATAAAAAGCAATCAGTCTTAGAAAAGAAGAGGGAGTCTGTGAGTACTGTTTCTCTCAGGACTGCAAAGCATCCTCCTGATGGGGCATTGAAGTTCTCAGAATCCCCTCAGAAACGTCAATATTTTGAACTATACACTCTCTTGTCTGCACAGAGAGAAGGAGCAGTGACAATACTTCAGGTGCTTGCATGCCAGTCAGCTTGCATTCTCATTTCGATTTTGAGAAGGAATTCCAAAATTAGTGCATTTCAAGAAAAAGAATTCAAGTTCAGAAAGATTGACTACTGTAACCAAGTTCATATAACCCGTAAGTGTTTGGCTAAGTAACTAAACTCATATCTGCCTAGCTACTAAGCACATATGCCTGACTTTTTTTTGGTTGTTTTTTTTTTTCAGTAAAAAGAGAGGGAGGCCATTAGCATAAGGCTAATTATAAATAAATCTTGCAGATACAGAAATCTTGTAATCACTCGAGTTGAGAGCGAAAATGACCCCATAGTACAAGTGAGAAAAGCAAATTATACTAAAAATATTTAAGGCTGAAAATTGGCTAAGTTCTAATTACAGCTCCCATAAAAGATAATGATGGACCTGAACAGTCCAAAGGGCCTATGGGCAAGGAATTCAGGAGGGTGAGGTATTCAGGTCAGAGAATGGGAACACTGTTCAAGGTCAAATACGCTCCACGTCTTGCATCTTACCTGCTCTTTGCAGGTTCCTTCTAAGCCTATCTGCATTTAACCAGGAGTCCAATTTAGAGCAGGTAAATGGAAGATAGAAATACTATGTAAGAAAGCTTGAAGGGTCCTTAAAGTTTCCATGAAGGCCCTTGGATCCACTTATTCAAAACAGAAACTATAGTCATACATACTAGATTTGCATCTCTATAGATTATTATGGAAGTCATTTGAAGTTGTTAATTCAATATGGTTCCAATTACAAGTCATCAAATCAATATTATAGTTCACAATTGCCAGGGCATTGTAATGAAATAGAAAACGAGAATAGCATGTAAGGAGTTAGACACTATAACATTTAATTAAGATAATTTTTCCTTATTAAATTGTTTATTTTCTTATTATTATTTTTGTTTTTATGGCCATACATGGTAGTGCTCAGGCTTATTCCTAGTTTTGCACTCAGGGATCACTACTTACATACAGGCTTTGAGGACCACATGGAGTGTCAGGGATTGAAACCAGGACAAACATATGCAAGCAAGCACCCTATATATGGTGCTATTTCTCCAGCGCCAGTAATTTATTTTCAATAAATAAACATTAATATGTTTTTGTAAGTCACAACATAAAATGAAGTTAGTACAATGTGCCCCCGTGGAAAATTTGTATAGCCCAAGATTTGTCTAATCTTCTTTTTGTATTGTTTTGTTTTGTTTTGGGGACACTCACCACTCCTGACTATATATTCAGAAATCACTCTGGCTCTGGGGGACCATATGGGATGCCGAGGATCAAAACCAGGTCTTTCCCGGATCAGCCACATGTAAGGCAAATGCCCTAACACTGTACTATCTCTCTGGCCCCTTATCCTATCTTCTTAATTCAACTAATAAAATCTATACAAAGAAAGTAATTCTGAGTATATTCAATTAGGAATTTATAGGATGTTTAGATTTTCCACTATTAATTTATGTTTTCATCATATTTCCATAGAATACCTTGTATTTCTATTATAATATTTTTCTCCTGGTTATGATTATTTATGTATGTTGCCCTTGCTGTAATTTTTAAGGTAAAACAGTATATTATCATTCCTGATTTTCAAAATAAACAATGGAAATGTTTTACCTGTGTTAATAAAAAAACGTTACCTGCAAGTCTCTATTTTGCTGAAAATCACATATACGGAGATTCTAAGAGAACTTTCATAGCCCCTTAATATTTGAAATTTATTAAATGATTGAGAAAAAGGAGAAAAACAATGATTTTTAGATTTAATATTGCTAAAAATTTCAAATTTGCAATTAGATTTTAAAGTCTACAAATAGAAATTTGTTTTCTTCATTTGTTTTTTTTATAGCCACTTGTTTAATGAGATGAAATACTGCACAATTTGTTGTCTCTTTCAGATTTAATATTTTGAGCTACTGCTGCTCCCATATGGAAAATATCAAATATAGGTGATAATAAGCAAAAATACATTTAAGTCTCAATAATATTATGATTTGATTTTATAACTTTGAAAATCAATCATAGTATAATATATATTATAAACTTTACAAAAATAATTAAAATAATTTAAGCTCCAATTTTTGTAGTGGGAAATAATTATGTATATCAGTTTTATGAACTAGAAAACTAGAAAGAAGAAATGGACTTTGTTCATTTTTCTTACTTTTTTTCATTAAATGGCTAAAATAAGCATGTATTAGAAATGGTTTTTATATAATAATATAGTAAAACTATTGTTCTTTCCTTATTTAAACAGTTTCTTTTTGTAACTAGGCAAAATACAGTTTTTTAAAAATTAAAATAAGTTTGGAAAGTTGGATAATATATGCAGGGGTCCTCAAATTATGGCCTACAGGCCGCCGGTGGCCCACCGAGCACATTTATCTGGCCTATCAAGTTTTCTGTTGCTGTTGCCTGTCTTTCTTAGTAGCCAACTTGTCTTGGGCCCAGAGTGCACATGTGTGGGATGTGCACCACATTTTCCGACTCCCCTCCTTATCTCTGTCTCTTGACTGATTCCTCTTCTCAGTCTCAGGCAGGGGTCTTCAAATCAAAGCCACCAAAAGCAGGCCCATATTTTCCATCTAATACTGATAATTATGTTGATTCAACATTATTTGTTCTTCATTTTAAATACTGTATTTGTTCCACCGTTTTTAACTGCAAAACAAGATATGTGCAGTGTGCATAGGAATTTGTTCATAATTTTATTTTTAAACTATAGTCTGTCCCTCCAATGGTCTGAGGGAGAGTGAACTGGTCACCTGTGTATAAATGTTGAGATCTCTAGTATATTGGGTAAAGTGCTTGCTTTGCACTCAGCTCACCTCAGTGCAAAAAACCAACACCCCATATGTGACCCCACCTTTCTAAGCATTCACCCCCAAAATGAAAATAATTAACATATTTTGTCTTTAAAGTGAAGATCTCAAAATAACTGTTTACTTGAGTACAACGATTAATTTATAAACATTAAGACTCTTTGGAAACTTTTTCCTACTTTAACAAATTATATAAAGTATAAGGGACTCCACTTCCTATTATAAAGAAGAGGAAAATAAAGATCAACTACAAATAACTTCAATTCATCCTCTACAGAATTGAAAATATTGTGAACTATACAGGCAGACTACACAAAAGTAAAGACTATACAAAAAAAAGTATAGAAATCATGAATAAATTGAGTATGAACTCCAAAAATAAAATAGTTTAGAAATATAGGGCCCGGAGAGATAAGAAATGTAGTCAGAACTTGAAATGAAAATTCAGTTCACTTTTTTACTTCTCTTCTTTTGTATTTAATTTATTAGATAGTCATAAGTATACTTTTTAAGAACTAATGGAAAAGAGCACATATGTTGCAGAAATGTTTGAAAAGCATTTAGAGGGGCCAGAGCAATAGCACAGAGGGTAGGGCATTTGCCTTATCCACACAAGTTTGGTCTTTTGACATTCCATCTGGTCCACTTAGCCTGCCAGGAGCAATTTCTGAGTTCAGAGCCAGAAGTAAACCTGCATGTCACTGGGTGTGGCCCAAAAATAAAAAAAAAAAAGAAAAGAAGAAAAGTAATTAGAAAAACAATGGATAAAGCAATGACAACAAAGAATTAAAGCAAATTTCTAAGCTTTATTACTCTACTTAGTATGATCAACAGCACTCACTTTTTTATTAGACATATTGAAATCCTTATGACTTATTAGATTCTTGGATGGACGTTATCAGAGTAATTAAAAATAGTACTAACTAGAATCCATCTCATAAGTAATATGACAGATCAAGCATGCATCCATTCTTTGCATGTAACACTAGGTGTACATGAACTCATAGGTTTGCTGGCAAGAGAATCAAATTACAAGTCATCCACAGTCTTTCTGCAGGTGATAGAGTACCTTGAAAAGTAATCATAACAATAACATTTAATCCAAAGATATCTATGATTTTATGTTGACCATCTAAAATGATATAACTGGAAAACATTCTACTGACCATAATAACAAGAGTAATTTTAAAGAGTGTATTATCTTTATAATTCTTTGACTATCTCCCTGAATAAATAGAGTGACATAAGTTCATAGTCAATAAATCTTACATTTAAACTTCCAGATTAAGATCTCTACAAACCATTAAATTGCAAAGCATCAATAGTATATTGATTTCAAATTGAGATGTCATATAAAATCATGGTCCTTAAAACTAGAAGAGGGCTGCAATTATTTCTATGCTATTTCACACCAAATGAGCGACTGACAACAAGAATTCTTTAACAACTAATAGTGTACAAATTTTCTTGCTCTAAATCACAAAGTTAAGAGAAAAACCTATTGCTGACTCAACATACACTCTCAAAACTCTATTTACTATGATCAATGTGATCATAGAATTATTCCTATCTGAAGATATTTAGTCCTGATTTATAAATGTTTAGAAAAATAGAATATATAAGAATATGAAAATAATGCATATGCCATTCTCTTAAATATTTAGATGATATATTTAGCAATAATCCAAACTTTTAATTAGCCAAAATGAGAAAACATATCTCATGGCTGGGAGACAAAGGACTAAAAGACAAAGAAATAGTAGGAGAGTGAATTACAGAAGGGAAATAGAAATTGAATTCAATAAAATGAACTATTTCAATTTAATGTCTGAAGCACATATATATTAGGAACTGTGTGGAGTGTAATGACAATAAGGATAATAATTTGGAAATCAAAAATAAACACCAGAATCCAAGATCTCAATTTTATAAGAAAGATATTATAAAGGAAGTAGAAAAGCTTGTAACCATCTTATAATATATAGTTGTTGAGGTTGAATTGTTCATTCAGAAAGGTATGTGTACTAGTCTTAAACACCATTATCTCATATACATTTAATTGGATGCAGTCATTACACAGCTGAAGCAGTGAAGATAATGTAGTCATTCTAGAATTCTTAGGGACACCAATCCTAAATTATATTATGCTTATAAGAAGGAGAAATTAAGACAGAGAAAGGAATTTGGGGAGAGTACAAGAACATGAGCAAGGACATTGACATGGTGACCAGAATTAAATTAAAATGGTGAATGGGGGGTGCTCTTTTATCTATCTACCTATCTATCTATCTATAGATATATATAGACATATATAGATATAGATATAAATATATAGATATATAACTAAAATCCAATTGTAAACATGCTTGTAATCATGGTGCTTAAATAAAGATTTTATTAAAAAATAATGTTCAAAATTACTATTCAGCAAGAAACCAGGTCAAAGGCCTAGGACAGATTCTTTACAATCCTCAGAGGAACCAACCTATGAACACTTTGATCTTTTCTTTTAGCCTCAAAAACTGAAAATAAATCATTGCTAATCGAAGCCATGCTTTTTAATGGCACAGACACACACACACACACACACACACACACACACACACACACACACACACACACACACATTTAGACCATTATCACCAGTGCTCACGGATTGCTCTTGGCTTTTCATTCAGGGATCACTCCTTGTTGTCTGACTCAGTGAACCATATTGGTGCTGAAAATGAAATTAAGTCAGCTACATGCAAGAAATGTTCTCAGGTCCTTAAAAAGCCTATATTTTGACTATTGGGTTTATTTTTATTGACAGTGATGTTAGACTTTAGTAAGTCAATAAGTTCACATAACAGAAAAGCAAAATATGATGATAAGAATGAAGAAATTAGAACAAAGGTATAATGTTCTAGTTGGTTCGGTCACCAGTTAATTAATAAATTTTCTCATTTGTTAATCATTCACATGACTTACTTTTTTTTAAGTGATCTTCTGGCCCCTTTTCTGGGACAACATTTATCACCTACTTATAGGAGCTATATGCAGAAAATAAATGAACTGCATGGTATATATTTTTTGAACATATCAATATGAATTCTATGACTTCATAAGGAACTGAAATGAGCCTCGCACACAACATTTTGAAATGTACCCATCTTGTCACCATCCCCACTGTCTTGATGTGCATAATTACCTCCCACAAATGGCAGGAAAGTGCTCAAAGCTGATATAAATATCACTTAATATTCCCAGGCAGTGAACCTTTTTAAACATATTAGCCTTGCATAATATAATAGATAGAAAGAAGAAAATTGCCTCAGAATTGTAGGATTAAATTGAAAGTGTCTTTTAGGAGCAATTGCTACATTTTCAGTGTGTAGGTTGTCATACACTTACAATGCATATGACAGAATTTCTGACAAAACGCTGAATTCCAAAAATTCTGGTAACCTAAAAGATGCTCCTTCAATATAAAAACAAGCCCTCTGCTTTCACCTACTGTGTTCGATTTCTCAGAAGAGGAAATGTAGAATTGTTTTTGCAGAAAATGATTCAGTTCTACTGAATCGGGCTTCATTAGAGTTTATATTCCTGGACTAAATTCTTTATGTTGCAGGTGTGGCGACACAGATATTTGACTCTTTTAGATGTCTTCAACAAGGTCAGACATTATTTAGGAACAGCAATGTTCTTATTTCAAGTCAAACAGATATTAGGTAGTGCAATAGGTCATCAGAACAGACCAGTAATGGGTAAGTCACTTTCTAAGCTGCTTCCTCTAAATTTATTGATGTGAAATGTTGAGGCCATTTAAAACAAAGAAGACTGAGGCCAGAGAGAGAATACACCAGGTAGATTTCTGTCCTTGCAAATAAAAGCCTGGGTTTCAGAAATTCCAACACTGAGGCAAAAATTCCCACCACACAAGCCTTTAGCTCTTAAGGAAGAAAGCAGTTCAGTGGAGGAAAAACAAAGAATGAGCCCTTTCCTTCCTGAAAATCAGTTTACAGGCTTTTATTCTCAAGAGCCAGGCCACACCCTACAGTGGAAAAAGAATACCAAGTAGTGAGAGATCCAGTAATCCCATCACCAGATCCCATCCTAGGATGGAGTAGGAATAGTCATTAGGATAGTACCAA
This sequence comes from Crocidura indochinensis, assembly GCA_004027635.1. Classification (NCBI taxonomy): domain Eukaryota; kingdom Metazoa; phylum Chordata; class Mammalia; order Eulipotyphla; family Soricidae; genus Crocidura; species Crocidura indochinensis. The sequence goes on from PVKC010016828.1 coordinate 12,937, forward strand.
TAATCCAATAATAGTGCAAATGCCATCATAAATTATGATTTATACGATTTGACAGTCTTATTTTATAGAAATGCATATATACATGGCTATAAAGACAGCATAGCAGATAAGGTACAGGTTTGGTGTTATCCCCTTAAACAATATCAGATGTAACACTGGAGACTCCCCCTCACTGCCAAAGCTTTCTAGGTAGTCACTGGTACCACAGAAGTGTATCCTTTGGTCTATTATTGAACTACAAGCCCAGTTGACCAATAATTATTAGAAGATGCTGTTGTGGCTTCCTAAGTACACTGGGGGGAAGGGGACTTGATTATATCACTTAACCATTGTAGTTTTACTATTATTGTTGCAGGTTAAGTAAAACTAAAGATGCCCTGTTCTACTGTCACTTAAGTATATCATAATAATATTTTAGTATCTTATGTAACAGTATCATGTGACAAATGTCCACAACGTAGGTGTATTCAAAATGCTCAAAGTATTTAAAGTGTTCTGTTCACACCTTCATAACATATTGTTTCTAGACATTTGATAATGACAACAAACAGTTGTTACATGTAATGCAATGATAAGAGTGAAATCAGCAAAAGTAGGTAACAGACATGAAGGAGTTATCTTGGAAAAGAAGTTAGATCTATCACCAGATCATACCAAAAGGTAGAGTATGAATACTGATTATGGTAGGGCGTAGGACTGATAATCCAACACACCTCCTTAGCATCACCTTATCAAAGTGGTTCATAAGAATAAGACCAAAAACAAAATTAAACAAAATAACCAAGGGTAATTGTAAACCTAAGGGAATTTACAGAAAATGGAACTTCATAATTTTTTTTTACTCTACTTTAAAAACTGTCAGTGTTAGAACTGGAGCAATAGCACAGCAGTAGGGCATCTTGTGTGATGTAGGAAAGGAGGGAGAAAGAGAAAGAAAGCAATAAAGAAAGAGTTGGGGGGCCGGAGAGATAGCATGGAGGTAAGGCATTTGCCTTTCATGCAGAAGGTCATCAGTTCTAATCCCGGTGTCCCATATGGTCCCCCGAGCCTGCCAGGAGTGATTTCTGAGTGTGGAGCCTGAGCACTGCTGGGTGTGACCCAAAAACCAAAAAAAAAAAAAAAAAAAAGTCGGTAAACAGAAAGAGGGAGGTCAAGAGCCTTAGTAGCTTGCAGCCTGGAGATACAGTAAAAGGGTGCAAGACACTTGTCTTCTTACCTTATATGCCCTTATATGCAGTTTGACCCCATATCCTATATAGTTCTTCAAACACTGTCTAGAGTGATCCTGAGCACAGAGAAGGGAGTAATCCCTGAACATTACCAGGTGTGGTCAAAATTAATCTCTCTCTTTCTCTCTCTCTCTCTCTCTCTCTGTCTCTCTCTCTGTCTGGCACACACACATACACACACACAAATACAAGGGCAACAATTTGATTTTTTGATGCTTTAAGTATAGAAGTAATTCATTTCTAAATAAAGTTAAAATCTGTCCTAGATTGGATTAGATATCGGAGTAATTCATTCGAAACTAAAGTTAAAATCTATCCTAGATTAGATTCCTACTAAAGCTGGAACTAGTGTTTGAGCTGGAGTTAGGATTGAGTTAGAGCTAGAGTACCATGTCAAATTTGCTCTGTTTAAATCCCTTTCAAGTGCACCAATCTTTATATTCAAGATAGCGCATGCAGGTCAACAAAGTTACATCCACCTGTCTCCACATACCACCGTGAACCGTTTTTTATTTTAAGCATGAGTGCTGATGAACATGCATACTTTACCACCTGAGAAAGAACTCTCTATTATAAGAAAGGCATAAGAATTGGTGTACCTGCCCCGACAGTGTTTCTCAAAATCTTTCTAAGTCTCTGAGTACATTGGTCACAGTCTCTATGTTAACTTTGTCTGGTCAGAGTTATAGCACCGGTGGTTAATAAAGCATGAAATTGTGATTTTGAGATATTTTCAATATAGTCTTTGCAAAAAAGTGATTTAATAATCAAGAACCAAACTGAAGATAGCTTTACTATTGGGAGTACTGCCAATGAGGCAACATAAAAATAATATCCAGCTGCCTCACCTCTTGTGTTTACTAGATTTGTGGAAAATATTTTATGTTCCACTCTAGAAAACAATAAAAATAAAGCTAAGTATTAGCTAGTGTCCCCACTAGATCTAATATCCTGAAAAGGACTCATCGCTTTTGATATTTTTCAGTCAGGAATGCATAGCCTGAATCTAATCATGAAGAAACATCAGACTAACCAAAATTGAGAAACATTCTGTAAAATAACTGGCCTGGATCCTTCAAAAATGTCAGTGCTGTGAAAGACAAAGAAAAAAAAAACCTAATGAACACTCTCAAATTGTAGGAAACTGAAGAGACAAGACAACTACATGCAAGATGTGATCTTAGATCCCATCTTCAAACAATTGTCATAAAGGACACTACTGGGACAAACCAGAATATGGTTCACAGAATAAAGTAGGATTAAATTATTTGCCTTGACAATGGTACAGGTAGAGTTTCTTGCAAATGTACTTTAAAATGTTGAGACAAAAAAGACTAAGATATATTGCAAACAATACTCAAATGTGCCTATTTAAAGTGTGAAGCTTTGAAACATTTTCATTCAAGATGATTTAATAAAATATGATGAAAATGTCTATTTTGGCCAGGTATCTGAAGGCGTAGTTTATTATTTTATCTTTTTATTTTAAGGAACTTTAAATTTTCAAAGTTACATAAATTATACTGATCTATACATATGTGTATGTAGGTACATATACATATTCATTTGCATATGCATACATACATTCTTGGCAGAATACTTCCTAAAAGACAATTCTAAGCTCCCTTTGGCCCGGAGTTGATGGACAGTTATTTTTGTTTGTATATTTAATTTTGGGTGACCCTGGTAGTGCTAAAGGCTTGTTTCTGGCTCTATGATGACAAATCACTCCTGGTGGTGCTCAGGAGAACACATGTAGTGCCAGGGATCATACCCGGCTCAGCTGTGTGCAGGTACCCTACCTGCTGTTCTATCATGCTAGTTCCAAATTATTTTGACACAAAATGTAAAAGGAATGGCATTTTTATTTGCTCATTGAGAAAAAAATAAAAAGGTACACAATCCCTCCAAGAACTTTTACTTTATAAACTTCAGAAACATTCTAATCAAAAGCAAAATTTGAATGTACTGATAACTATATTTGCATGTCAATTATAATTTCTCCACTGTCACTTGATTTCTTTTTTTGTTTCTTTTGTTTGTTTGTTTGTTTGTTTTGTTTTGGGGCCAGACTCGGCGGTGCTCGGGGGTTACTCCTGGCTGTCTGCTCAGAAATAGCTCCTGGCAGGCACGGGGGACCATATGGGACACCGGGATTCGAACCAACCACCTTTGGTCCTGGATTGGCTGCTTGCAAGGCAAACGCCGCTGTGCTATCCTCACTTGATTTCTTAAGAGAGAAACAAAATAAAAATAATAGAAGAGGTTTAATAACAAAGCTGTGAATAACTCCTTCCATATAGTAAAACTTTTACTGTAAAAGGCCTCAGGTGCTTTCTTAAAAAAAATTAAGAACAAAGCTAGTTAAAAAAAATTGTCCATACTCAGCAGTACCCAAATGTTCAAGATCATGTCGTTTCTAACTAAATCTTCATCATCCCCATCCCTGTTTTTCATGCTCTGCTTTGAATCATTCCACTGGAATCCAGCTGAGCTCAGTCAGGCTTACAAGGTTGAATGTGATGGCAAGAAAGACTTAACTATTTCTTCTATGAGGGAGAAATTATCAGTGGATACTGAAAATGTTACTGTGCTAAAATCATTGATGTATATGTGTGAAGATCATCCTTCTCCAGGTGTAAACCAGCGTGTGGTATTTCTGCAGATGAGACAATCTGGCAATATTAATAAATACTGAATCTGTCATACTTCTCAGTTAGCTGCCAAGTGCATTACTGGAATGAATTACTTAATGAATGTTGCTGATTAGTTTCCTTAAAGAGCTTTTAGCTTAAAAATTGGTGTGTTTGCTACTTATGAAAAACACTAGAAATACAGACTCACATTTGAACAGTAAAATATTACTTTTTACAAGTGATAATTCATTGAGATAAAAATTACATGTGATCCAACATCCTTGACAACTTGTTAAAATTTATTTCTCTGCTATCTCTCATTTCTCTTTTCTAAGAGGTCGTGAGTGTGCTTATTAGATTGTGGCATCGTTACTCTTAAGATTAACAAAACTATGTCATGGGGTAGTCAAACACTTCAAAGAATATGACAAATTTCTGGATTCAAACTGAATAGACACTTAGGAAGACATTTTTAGAAAAAAAGAAGCAAATGGAATAGAATGTGTATGATGGGGCCAGAGAGATAGCATGGAGGTAAGGCATTTGCCTTGCGTGCAGAAGGTAGATGGTTCAAATCCTGGCATCCCATATGGTGGTCCCCCTAGTCTGCCAGGAGCAATTTCTGAGTGTAGAGCCAGTAATAATCCCTTAGTGCTACTGGATGTGACCCCAAAACCAATAAAAAGAAGGATAGAATGTGTGACTTTTAAAGTGATATATTAATGTTAATAACAATAATTCTATAAAATTTATTGATCAAAAATAAGGTATTAAATTACAAATAATTTCAGCAGGAAAAATAAATTAGAGAATAATACATAGTAGATCAGAATTGAAAAGAAAAAATTTAATAGAGGGCTGAAGAAGAGAAGTTAAAGAATATGAACTATGGCTGTGAAACAAAATATTACAGGCAAGTGATGTTCCAATTATTGTTTTATCTGAATGACTAAGCTAAGTTTATTCTGGAAGTAAGGAAAAGGCAACAAGGACATATTGGTTCTCCTAAATAAAAATATAAATTTGGTATTGAATAAAAATTATGTTGTTAAAATTAATGACAGATTTTTGGACTGGAACTAATGAAACTAAATCATCAACAGAATAAATACATGAAAATATTTCTAAAAGTTTATCCATTTAAAATATTTAACAAGGGTTATATAATTGGCATTTTTCAATTTGATGTCTGCTAGTATTAATATCCAGATGCAGAGTATCTGTTTACAGAAGCATGAAACAAAAAGCTTAAATTACGTTAAAGCTACATCTTAGTAATAAATCAAAATAAATCTCTGATAATATAGATCTTTTTCTAGCTATGTGATTTTTTGCATATAAGCTTAAGAGATTTTCAGAAGTAGTTTTACAAGAGCATTCTTCCAGAGAAGTTTTCTATAACCTCACTCTTTATGGTAATTTCTCCTTTACAAATTATGCTAAGCAATAAGAAATGGACATTTGAAAAAATGTCAGTTATTTAATATGCATTTGAGGTAATACATATTGATGTACTAACAGATATCTGGATGTGATTTAAGCAAAAATAAATATAAACAGTTCTTATTTGTCATTCATTTTCTTATATTATTTTAAAACAAAAACTCATTTTTTCATCCATTACACATATCTGGTATTATATTGAGTGATTAAAATAAATAATGTTTAGTAAATATCAAATAGATATTAAGGATTAACTTAGAGCATGAAGTTAGTAAACATTGGCTCCAAGTACTCAGTGTCTAGAGAACTGGTAAAACAGAAAGCAAACAATAGAGAAAATAAATGGCAATGTTGACATTAGTGATCCTATATTAAAAGAAAAGTGCACCAAGAATGGTAAAAAAATAATAATAATAAAAAGAGTAAAGGGTGGCAAATTCACTTGATAATTTCTCAACGGATGTGGCAAGGTTTGAGAAATTAAACTAAATGAGTATGGGAGATTTTCTTTATTTTTAGTGCAAAATCTGTTATGAAGGAAAAGTTCCAGGGTAGAGACATATAAATGGCAGCACCAGACCTCCAAAACTCTGCAGACTTCTAACACCTCCAGGGACTGCAGTTGTCTTCGCCTACAGATTTCAATCATCCTCACCATTCCTGCTTCAGCCATCTGAGGACAGCCCATCAATATAACTGATAACAAACTCAATCTGTATACTGAGAGTGGAAATTAATAGTGAATATATTCAAAATATCATCTATCCCAGAAGACACACTGACATCCTGGAGTGAAGAAATATAGTTTCTTCTCACATTGCATCTATTGTGAATGATAGTTGACTATTTAGGAGTTTCACTTTTTGATAGAAATTTAAGTGATGAATTAGCAGAAACCATGGGAAAGCATCTAGAGGTTTTATAGGTGAATTATATATGATCATGTATTACTCATATCAATCTACCATGTTAAGCACATGCTTTTTTCTTATATGTGCTCTTAAATATTTTTAAGTACACACTAGTTTACAATACACCCTATTCATTACCTAGAATACCAGTATACAATACATGTTCACATTTATTAGAGTATCAATATCAAATTAATGCATTATTCTGATTCTATTATTATATTAAGGCTTCATATAACTGAAAGTAAACAGAAAAATAATGACTTTTCAGGGAGGCAAAGCAAGTCTTTGTCATTGAACCTTAAAATCACTATTTTGACATGAAAATCATCAATGTCAGGAACAAAACATTATATTTGCTTGTGCTGCTACTCATACAGAATATCTAAAGAGTGGTGCAATGAACCCAGCACAATAAGTCAAACATATTATAGGCTAAGAACCTGGACTTAAGCCAAATTAACTGGATTTAGCCCTGGATATAACTGAATGATTAATTTTTAATGTAACCCTCAGCAACTTACCTTGGATGTGCAAAACATAAAAATAAAATGATTGTTGTGCTAGCTCTAGGAATAATATATGGGTGCAATATGTAAGCATATACAATGTCCTCAATAACCTGTTATAATGGTCAGAAAAGTATTTTATTTTTAATTCTGTGAGGCCACCGTTAGTGCATTGACCCTGAAAACAGAACGTTTATCTTCAGTGCCAGCATTAGCAGGTACCCTTGTGCTGAAATTTGCATTATTCTCCCAAATTTTAGATAATTTAGATATTGTCCCTAGGTATAAACAAAGTATTTACAAAGAAATAAAGTTTTTATGAGTTTTATATATTATCTATAAGTCTATTTGGTTTGCTCTGGATCTTTTATTATACTCCTAACCAGAACACCTTTTACTAATGTTCTAGTCATGTTTATTTGAAATAACTCTAGAAGTAAGTGAATGCTTTAGGAACTAATTTATTATTTAACAGAATTATAGAAGTTTCATTTCAGTAGTCCATACAGGAAATAATGAGGAAAGAATATTAAACTTTGAATATAAATGCCAAACTAAATTGGAGTTTGAATTCCCAGAATAAAACTGAGTTGCAGTCATTAGAAATCTCAGTGTGTTGAAATTCAAAAATAGAGAACACTCTGCATATTTCTTCACTCCCACTTTTCAAATCCAGATTAAAGATATTAGTGCAATGGGAAATACAGCATTTTATGGTATTTGTGGCTGGGAGGTCTCCAGTGATTTCTGTTCACTCTATATTCTAATATCCTTCTCATTTGTACTGCTCTCCTTCTAAAAGACATGTATTTTCTTCCTTTTTTCCCCCTCTCTTCTCTCACTCTTTTCTTGGTTTTAGGTCACACAAAGTGGTTATTATAGATTATCTCAGTGGTGATCACC